>JASAND010011014.1:0-10366 GCA_030248195.1 Trissonchulus latispiculum
TTTTTCCATTCCAGCATTATTTCTGTTCCATCGTTTGGATCAATCCATCATTATTTTAGGATGGTCAAACCTGAAAATCAAAGATTGAATCCATCAATTTGGACTGTAGTTTACAGTAAACGGACGTTGCATAAATTTTTGTAATGTCTTTGAACCTTGTTATTTTGGTAGTTTGTCAGTCTTGAACAGTCTAGCTTTGCTTATGTTGCTTAGTTTTGTTTTGTTAGTAGCTAATATAATACAACATTTATTATTTTGCCGTACTACTCTTTTATGGGCTTACCCTATCTTTGTTAAATGCTTTTGTGTTACGTAGTGAATAATCATTTCATATTGTAATTTTATGTCTGTGTTGCTTATATCTCTATCATTCTGTTGGCCTGGCGCACATTAGTCTGGTATTCTCTTCATGGCCAAGCGTTTGGCTTGTCCCTATTTAAAATTATCTTAAATCAATCCTAAAAGTTAGTAAATACTTATGGGATTGGGGTTTGGTTATTTTCCCACAGGACAGGTCCCTAACGGTAATAGTGGTAATAGTACCGTGTTCCGTTTTTATTGTACCCTCGCAGGAGCTCGTCCTGTGAACCCTGGGGAGATGTACTGTAAGGGAAATATGCAAATTACCCCATGTTGTTGTACTATGTGTATTTACTTCCGTGTCTGGTCTCCGTTTACTTTGGCAGCTTCCCTGCCTGTATTGATTGCAATTGTCATAGGTGTTTATCAGCCATTCGCTGGCTGGTGTACTGGTGGCGCTGTATGTCTCTCTAAGCCCCGCCTACTTGGGGGTCTCCCTTCAAACTTCTAAAATTCATCAGTCGTCTACTTTTCTATTTACAGAGCGGTGTTCTCTAAGGGCTCTCCGGGTTCGCCCTTATAACAGCTTACCTGTTTTGGTGGGTCCCTCCCATTTCCACCTACTCTCCCCCTAATGGGTAACTGTACAGGTATGTTTGAATGTTTGTTCTTATGTATTGTATAACTGGGTTTGACTGTCTGTAAGGGCTTACGCCCACGTATGTACGTACTGATTATTAAACCATTTATTTAATTGTGTCTTGTTAAATTGGTAGTTAGGTTTAGCTGGTTAGCTTAGGTAGGTTGGATCAACAACTACAACAATTGGCGAGGCTTCCCCTGTCTGGTTCCTGACGGCCAGGCGCGTTATCTATTGTGTGGCAGCGCCCCCGACAATTACTTGTCGGGTAGCCAGTTGGTCTACGCATCCTGATTTGGAACGGTTTACACCGGCTGCGCTACACCTCCTTTGTCGTGAACGTGTTAAAGCAGTAAGTTCCTTGAAATAAATGATGGACTTTAACCTTGTTTACTAGGGCAGGATTTAGTTAAGGATTTGCTAGTTTGTAGCCAGTTGTACCTCGGTGACAGTGTGGGATATTATCCATTGTATGAGTATTAAATTACACTGCGCAACAGCGCAGCAGTGTGGCGTAGAGGCGCATTGTTTTCGTAAAGTAGCACAACAGTGCATTTAAATTATTGAATGTCCAATAATTCATTATGTTTATTCCAAATTTATTCGTGAATGATAAAGCTGATTTTTTTTCTGGGCTAGCTACAGCAGCAGTTTTGCAACTATAAAAGGAAGCTTTGCGAAGAATTCAGTTAGTTGTTAGTTGTCAGTTGTGTGGGCTTGGTTGGGGAGTAGCGTTCGAATCCGGTTGGGTAGGTTCCCGAAAGTTAGAGTTGGGCTCTCCAATCTAGTTGTTTCGCTGTCCTTTGTTCTTTTGTCTGTGCGAACTGTTCTGAAATGGTTTCTCGTTGTTTTATATGAAATTCAGTTTTGTATTGAATTCAAAGTAAAGTCACGTTATGGTTTTCTCCTTTTCTAAGCAACTCTAGGGCTCTCTTTTATATTCGAATTCTACCAGTCGCTCTATATTCTCTGAGAGGTTGTGCATCTAGGCATCACACACCGAGCACGAACCGAGCAATCGTTTATTATAAAGTATTCCTTTTATTAGGCAAGTTACCTGACTTTCCTACAACAGTTTAGTAGAACCTGCCTTCAATCTAGTGATGTAGATCGGATCGGATCGGCAGCCAAAATCGAGTACCGATTCGATCCTCCAGATGGCCTGCGATCCGGTCCGATCCGATCCGATCCGATCCATCCCCGGATCGGACCGATCCGATCCGACAGTAATTTTAATTTGCAATTGCAGGCACTTAAGGGGGGTCCAATTTATTATTTTGGGGTTATTTTTTGGACTTTCTCCGATCTCGCTGATTTTCATGTTTTATTGTCCAAACGGTATATTTTAACGAGTTATTAAAATTAAAGTCGATAGTCTGCGGTCGCTAAGTAATTTCACTGAGATTTCATTTGTTAAACATAGGAATTTAGAAAAGTTGTCAGTTTTTCGCGTGCTAGGGTGTAAGACCAAAAAATGTGCGTACAGAAATGGGTCTCTTATTGCAAGCTTAAACATATTTTATAGTTTTAAGCAA
Organism: Trissonchulus latispiculum; assembly: GCA_030248195.1. Classification (NCBI taxonomy): domain Eukaryota; kingdom Metazoa; phylum Nematoda; class Enoplea; order Enoplida; family Ironidae; genus Trissonchulus; species Trissonchulus latispiculum. The sequence continues at coordinate 2,476 of JASAND010011014.1, forward strand.
TGCATATTTTTAAAATAGTTCGGAAATGGAATCATTGAAAATCACGAAAACCCCGGAATCCCGGGTTTTATTCACGGAAAATCCTAAATATTGAATGATTTGCTAAAATTTATGCACATATAGAAAATTTCGTTTCCGTGATCATAAGTCTCCGTCATGTTTTTGCTCTTGGAAACATGTGAACCAAAATGCACCAAATCTTCGGAATTTTCTGTTTTTCAAAATTTCCAGAATTCTCATTTTTTAATTCCCACGTTATGCTTATCATTTAAAAGCTCGTGACGAAATGAACCAGCTTTGTAATACAATCAGTTCCCATAAATGTACTTTATTCCCAAAATCACTAAAACACGATTTTCCGGATTTACATGTGTTTCATTACACAAAATTGAAAGATCTTGACGAGCCGACCAACTTTCGTAATACAACTCGATCCCAGAGATGGGACTTTTTCCCAGAATTCACAAAAACCTCCCTATCTATGAATAAGGAATTTCGAAAAATTTGTACTTTCAGGTATTAGCTCTTGCTCATAATTAGCTTTTCAGTGAACCCCTATAATTTAAGTATAAGTGCAAAAATAGGCAACTGGAACAGCTCTATTCGATCATGGACACAAAATTGTGAATGTGCTACAATTCTGGAGAAATTGACAGACTAAATAAGCAACATTAAGTATTAAATATTTTCCGTGATACACTCCCGATACGCAGATTATTCTAAAGCTACAATTCAGGACAATTCTAAAAGCATATATTGTTGGGCTCTAAGGGCAAGTTTGCAATTAATCGACCGAAGTAATGTACACTTAAACAAAAATTAGTTCCGCGGATTTTGAAAACTTTCCATTTCTGAACCAAAGCACTAAAGTTCAGAGAACTTTTCCTAGTAGCTGAGAACATTTAATCGTACCAGAATAAGTACACTCTCAGCAGTCAGCGGCATTCAATTAATAAGTGGAGCGGACTGACCAAAATTAATTAGCAGAAAATATTAGAAAGCAGTTCCATTTGTTTTGACTGTTTTCATAAATACATATAAGAATTTATTTATTTTTATTTATTTAGTAAATAAAAAACATTAACAACAGAATATTTACATCAACAACAGAAAATTCAACAGTTGAACAAAATTTAGTTGACAGATTTTGAAAATTTCTTGAAACAAATTTTGCAATGTTGTAAAAATTTCCAAATTTTACCTCACTTGCCGGATCGGCGATCCGGAAAAATCCGATTCGATCCGAAATTTTGTCGATCCGATCTGATCCGATCCAACCCCGGATCGGTCGATCCGATCCGATCCGCCGATCCGATCCACATCACTACTTCAATCGCCATTCAATAGCTGCCGGGCCGCAAGCCGGGGAACCAACAATGTAGCTATACGGGCAAAGGTATTTTGCACGAGGACGAGTATTTTAGCAAACTTTAGCCATCTTTGTGCAAAAGGGAAAAGGTTAGCATAAGCATTGGGTGTACAGAAAAGCCCTTAATGACAGCTGCTTCTAATGTGACAGCAGCCAAAAATGTTAAATCGCTCATTTTCAACCGTTCACCCGGAGGAAATTCAATTCTGAGGAAATTCAGGCATTAAAGGGTTAATCGTTGCATGTCTGATCTAGCAAACAAGAAGACAGAGGCTTAGATTCTGGTCAGAACGCGAAATTTTCACGGAAAGTATTCAAATTTCTTACCGCCTCCGTTCTGATAACACAGGTAGGGAAATCGCCAAACATTTCCTGAAAACAAATTTTTAATCAATATGAAAGTAATAATACAAATTAATCCGTAATCGTCTTTGCTTTGGTTGACGCAATTTTCAGCCTTATCTTAACACTAATTATGAATAAAGTAGCTACCGAGAGCAGCATCTGATTGACAGCATTTATTACCGTTTATTACAAGACCTCTTCCAAATATTAATGCAAATTATTTACTAATTAATTTCTAGATTAGATTATTTGAAACCTAGACTTATCAACGTTGAACTAGGTAGATCAGTTACATCTTTACACTAGAATTCAACTGTTTTCATTACCTAATCCGATGGCATAGCCGACACAGGATAGGACAAATTCAAACCAATTGGACCACTTATCTCGGTCCGGTGGTTTGTCACTGTTCTCGGCCGCGTTCACGTCGGCCACGCCGTTCACCTGATTCAGGCGCGCTTTCTCCTCTTGACTCATAATTTTTCAGAAACAATTTACGGGGGATTCACAGCGTAACGCCTGAAATTAAAGAGAAGAGCAAACATAGGATGACCTGTTGGACTGAGGCACCCGGATAATTTAGATTAAAATTTAAAACTAAAAATTTTATTTTTTGGTAGAAATCAAAATCAAATTTACTTTAGATTACTTTGTAAAAAACAGATGCAAAGTCTAGAGTAAACAAAAAACTGAACATTACTGCAAAAAATAAACAAATGTAACCAGTGATACGATGATAATTAAAATCTAAAACTATAAATTTTATTTTTCGGTGGAAAATAAAATCAAATTTACTAGATTACTTTGTAAGGAAAAAAAAAAAAAAAAAAAATTAAAAAAATAAAAAAAAAAAAACAAACACATGCTAGAGTAAACAAAAACTGAACATTATTGCAAAAAAATAAACAAATGTAACCAGTGATACGAAATCGATAATTAAAATTTAAAACTATAAATTTTATTTTTTGTAGAATTCAAAATGGTATTAAATTTAGACGCCAGATATGGCAACGCCGAGGCCGACGGAGCATGTTTCTTTAAAAGGAGGAGATATCATCCGTCGTGATGTCGACCAGGCTTTGAGACTCCTTCTGGCAACTTGGTTGAGCTGTTTTTTTGACCAACCTTACGGGGCCAGTTTCCTGGCTAAACATTTGCACCTTCGGGTGATGATCATCACATTGTGATGTCTAATGCAGCAAACAACAACAACAACAACAAATTTATTTTAGATTACTCTGTAAAAAATAGCTGCTAAACCTAAAGTAAACAATAAACTAAAAATACTGCAAAAAATAAACAAATGTAACCAGTGATACTGGCAAAACTTCAGTGCAGAAATATTCAAAAACTAAGGTCTCTTAAGATTGTGCAAAAAGTTAGAACACACTTAAACGGCTAGAATTTGAGTTAATGAGAAGAAGTAACTGAAAAGTCAACACTTGAGTTAAAGACAGAAATGCTAAAGGCAAAAGTAGGTACTTACTTAATAGCTAAGCCATAGAAACGATTTAAAGCATTCAGCACTATTCTCAAAAATAGTTTTTACAGTTTTTGCGCTATCAGTTTTCAAACCATCTGCAAATATTTTTCGTCATTAAATTTGCCAAAATCGGGATAAGTAGCACTGAACTAGATAGATTCTGCTCCAGTTTTCGATACAGTTTCCTAATTTTAGACTTCAGCCAAGCTGCGAAATTTAGAGGTATACCCATACATTAACACGGGGTCCGATTCGAGGGGATCTACCACGACCTCGGCGAAGGGTCTACCCCTGAAAAATTCCAAAATTTTAGGGGGTCTGCCCCGAAATTAGTAAAAATTGCGAATTTTAAACGTTTTTGACAAAAAGTTGTAAAAAATGAAGATTTTTAGCGATTTGTAAGAAACGTTTTGAAAAAATCGCTACAATTTGCTAAAATAGTACCAATTTTTGGTAAAAATCGATGAGGGATCTACCCTTTTTCCTTTCTGGACGAGAGGGTCTGCCTTTTTTCTATGGCGGAGGGTTATCTATGGTTTTCTACCGGTGTTTTGTCGTTGGGGGGGGGGGGTCTGTACCTCCCATTCCCTCCATGTTATCCTATGGGTATACCACTCACAGCTCTAGTGGTTTGCATTCGAGGATGAGCACCGACACCCCCTAGACGTTGATGAGTATAAACTATTTCGCAGGGGTTATGTAAGGGAAGCAGGCATAGCAAAGATTGATAAGCCTGATATGGGAGTTCAGCTGATGGCCCTTTGGTGTAGTTGGTTAGCATGTCTGACTCCTGGCAGCCTCGCCGCATGTAGTGCTTTCTGCCAGACTGGTGGTCCAAGATGAAACCGAGAACAAGCCGAAGACGGGAGGCGTCAGGCATCCCCGTACCCACGAAACCAGGACCTAGAAGAGAGAAGGGAAGAGGGAGGTCCAGGTTTTCACTTAGAGTTGAAAGTAAAGAATTGGTCCAGCCAGGTTTCGAATCACGGCCCTTCTGCTCCGGAGTCAAACATGCTAACCAACTACACCACTGGACCATCAGCCGAACTCCCATATCAGGCATATCAATCTTTCCTGCTTCCCTTACAATTACCTTAACCTTAACCTGTTTACTTGTCAAGCTTATCCTCTTTTCACCTGTTACTTTAGCAGCAAGAGCCTTAAAAGGAACTCATTGCATCACCAATATATAGGTAACTAACAGAAGTCTGCAATATATATGCTCGATCACATGCAGTAGTTTTATCCTCCGATAAAAATGTCTGCAAAAACGATGGCTTTAAAAGCAGTAAAAGCCAGGCTGCTCTACAAAAAGGATTCTATAAGTAACTAAAAAAGGTAAGTCGTAGAGAAAGTTCAACTTTCGTTCAGAAATGCCCTGGGGCCTCTAATTTCTGGGTGCAACATTTTAGTACTTAGATTAGTACAGCATTTTCCCCATAATTTTAGAATGACAGCTTTATTTCAAAAATTTTACTAAGTGCTATTTAATTATTTTTATTAATTTTTATTTAATTAGATTGGCTAGTGAGACACAGAAAGAAAATTGCTTAAACCTATCCATTGAGGTAACTGACTGACAGCTAATTCCAGACGATTGCAACTTTTCTAAATTAATTCTAGACCATTTGCAAAATTCTGACTTCAACTCAGCCCTACTTGACTCGAGTTTGAAAATTAAAACTTTCGAAACCCCAAAAATAGAGCTCTAATCATCATCATCATCATCCCCAGCAAAATTTTAGAAAAAGAAGAAGAAGAAGGAGAAGAAAATAAGTGGCCAAGTTAGGAGACATTGCTGAAGGGCTTGTATCTTAAAAAAGTGTAATTTTCCAAATTGACGGGGCAAATAATTTGGGTTTCACAGTTGTCTTTATTATAAAGATGCTTAAAACCTTCCCTTCTCGTAGTTTTTCTGATGAGTTACAAACTCAAGGTCCCTGGCACTTGGCAATGAGATAGTGGAAATGAAATCTGACACCCTGTGCTTGAGAAATAATTTCTGATTTGAAATGAAAATAAATTTACTAAATGTGCAAATAAATAAGAAATCTAAGCCTGTGAGTGAAAAATGGTGTTATGTTTGTGAAAATAAATTGGTATATCATATATATATATATATATATAGATATATATATATATATATATATATATATATAGTATGTGTAAACTAGGGCTACTGCTATTTCCGAGTTCCGTTTAGGCAAACTACAAACCTGAGCTCAAATTAGGTAGAGAATGCTTTTTGGGTACAAGTTGAGTTGAATTGCTTTCTGCAAGGATGTTTTAATATTTAAGTATTTTCAGGTGTCAATTAGCAGACGCTGCTTCTAACTAACAAAAATTTCGAAGCGGAATGCTTTGAAACTAAGAGCCTTTCAGTGCAGCAGTTAAACAGGTTATGAGTTAAAATTAATTCAATCCTTTTTTTGCATTAAAGGATTAAATTATTATTTTGACTCTACTCTGTTAACTCACGCGCGATAAGGCCCTAAGTGAGCATCCTAACTGAATACGGATCACAAGAATATCCTTACGTAAGCTTTAGACGGATTTGTGCAACACATCCCTGATTGGCTGAAATTGTACTGAAAGTGTACCTACTTTCTAAGGGCCGTTTCGCGCGCGAGTTTAAAGGGTAGAGTTAAAAATTTTTAACCCTGCAGGCGAGTTAAAATGAACTGTTTAACTCATTTAACCCAGTGTGCGAAAAGGATAGAGTTAATGTTAACTCGTTAAACTCGCTGCGCGAAAAGACCCTAGGATCTCGGAAGTAGAAAGACTTTCCAGCTAATTTTGTTACGTTTTGTAAAATAGGATGCGGATAACGCAAATGAAAATGACTGGCTGATTAAATCAAATTGTCAAATCAAATCAATTATAGCAAAAAATTTAAAAGAGCTGAGCTGAGTATCTCATCCATCCTATTTATTACCTTTTGGTGTCATCTTGAGGACTTTTCAAGAAAGGATTGAGCAGAGTAGAGTAGAGTTAAACTTAACTCGTTTTAACTCCACTCAAGCTTGAGCTTTCCTGTTTTAACTCTTTCATGAAAAGGACCGAGTTAATTTTAACTATGCTCTACTCTTTCTTGAAAAGGCCCCTTAGTCACTCTTTCGGTTGCACTTGAATATAGTTTTGTTGACATACATAATTTTTAGCCAATATACAGTCAGACCGAAGACCTCACTAAGACCAAAAAAACTGAAAAAGGCTAACTGTGACGAACGCGACCGATCCATAAAGACGAAGGAAAGGGAAACCTGCCAGGTTTATGATTCATACAAAACTCTGGTCTAAATGATGCCTGGTTACCATCATAACAAAGAAATTAGTCATTGACTGAAAAAAGTGAGATAGAAATTTATCGCCATCCTATGTTAGCAGCACTGTATATATCTGATGAATTGGGAACTCAAATATAGAAGAGTTTGGAATATTTTGAAACTTTCGTATCAGACTAGTTTCAATTTCCAAGTTTGATATTAAACATACAAAAAGTTATTAGTGCGAGTCTGTACGAACTTAACTAACTCTCAGAGCAAAGGGGTAGGCAGATATTAACTCTCGGTGACGCTTGCAACTCCCAATAAATTATTATGCAAACTCATTTCAACTCTCCGACTATGTAGACTCCGCTTGCAGCCAAAATGCACAGTTTTGTAAGTAATACTTTTCCCCGGCGTATGTTTAGCTCAGTTGTAAGCAAAGAAGCAAAGTCAAAATAAGTTTAGTCCAAAGCTTGAATTCAAAGTGTCAGCCTTCTTTTTATTAACTACAAATGACCCCTGTCGCCTCAAGTTTTATTTTTACCCCCCTCTCAAAAAAACTTAATCTCGAAGCTGGCAGGGAGGACCAAATGTTGACAAGTAAATTCGATTTAGCCTCTGCTTTCGCAAAATACAGCAAGTGAACAAAAAGTTCAGCTTCATTAATGTTGGCTGGTTTAACCCCTTGTTCCAACTCTTTCATGAAAAAGGATCGTGTTAAATTTAACTAGTTTAGGCTCCGCTGAACTCTTTGTCAAAAACGTTCCTGTTAAATCAGTTCAACCTATCGGCTACTTTACGAAAGCGAAAACTTAAGTTACGAATTAGTTAAATTAAATTAATAAATTAAAAATTACGAAAACTAAAGTGAAAGCGAAAATTCTCCTTTCGCTTGCTCCACAACAGCGGCATACAAATTTCTACCGCAGCAACAAAACAAAATTTCCTTGTCAACAATACTCCTGGTAAACAATCTCTAGGACTCAGCGACTATTATATATGGGGGGGACTGTAATTTGAGCTCCAGTTAAAGCTGAGTAAACTAAGTCTAAGCTAATTCGGCTATTCTTGAAGCTTGAAGCCTAGCTAGAGTCAAACCAAACGCAGAAGCTTAAAAGAAGCTCTTACGTAATGCTGAAGACCTTAATTGGACCCTGTAACCTTCACCTGAGCATTATATAGGTTATAGCGTTTTGATGGGGGGAAAGGCTTATGCTTAAATAAATTATAGAAGACATTAAGAGTAAGACTACTCCTAAAAACTTCAGACGTAAAGAAATGGACCCTAAAATATAATTCTTTAATATGCTTCCGTGTTGGATTGTGTTTTGTAATTGTATCCTTTGATTTATGGTATTACCTAATTACTATGGCTAATTCAAGATTATATACTCTAGATGTATGAACGAATTTGCAACGGTGCTT
>JASAND010011015.1:0-22479 GCA_030248195.1 Trissonchulus latispiculum
CCTGCCGCTGCCCAGCCCGCTCGCCGGCAACCAGCCGCCGATTCCGAAGCTGCCGCAGCCGATTCATCAGACCCAGCCGGTGACTCCCGTCACTGGATCCGCTACTTCAGTAACCCGAACCAGCATCCCGGCCACGTTCCGGAAAATTATGGGGATGCTGTCAACATCCTGCGGGAGGTGCCCGGACAAGACCCGTATCCGTTGGGCTATTTCTATGGCCCTCTCCCACACCCTGACTGCGCCGAAGCAATTGCCCTCCGGCATTTGCAAATTGAAAATGAAAATGCCTGCCCCCACGATCCTCGATTCCCCCTCCAGGTCCACATCAATTCCGAATTCCGCCAATATGTGCTCAAGTCGTTTCCCGGCTGGTCAACCCCCGGCGACAAGGCACAGTTCATTGGCCCACTGGAGGAGATGCGGAAAAATATCCTCCGCCTCCTAGACAATCCCTCCTTTAAAGCGGCGGACCGCTTTCCCATGGATCATCCCTATGGCCCCGTCCCCAATTATTACACCAGGAACCAACGCCTGGCTAACATTCCGCCCCCCAAGTACACAACCACCCCTTTAAACTCGGGTAGGTTAGGAAGTACGGGAAACACGGCCTCCACCAGCCAAGGAGGAGCCGCCTCTCACCGCTACGGGCCAACTGAAGAGGCCCGCCCACTTCACTCGCCCCCTCGTCAGCGCTCATTTTTCGGCACCACGCACCTCCCCTCAGACTATTTCATTGCCTCAGGGAGCCCATACGCTCCCGCTCCCCCCGAGCAGTCCTCTCCCGACGAGCGACGAGGAGAGTGATGACGACAATAACCCCTGGGGTTAAATTTTTGTTTGAAAATGCACTGTAACTGAACTGTACAGTACTGTATTGCTGTTGGGTACTGCTGTGAACTGCAGCAACTGTTTCGAAGTAAAAAATAAAAATACAAAAAATCCATATCCTAAAAATCCAAAAAAATCTATATTCCAAAAATACAAAAAAATCTGCTGCCATTTTTGTGTGTCTTTCTGTGTGCTTTTGCACAAATGTTGTTGTTTGTTTGTTTGTTTGTTTGCCGCCCCTATTGGGCTTGTACCGAACTGTAAATGTTTTGGATCACTGTCTGAATTGTGTCTGTTTTGCCTTTTTAGGTCATACTGTCTGTTTGTATTGCTGCACTGTTATTTGATTGCTGTCAGAAGCATCCGACCTGAACGGAACTTAGTTTCGAGTTTACACTTTTAGAATGAATCCACCAAAAGGCATCAAAAAGTTAACTCTCTGGCCAGAAAGTCCTGTGACCCTGTATAGCTGATCGAACCTGTTTTGTTTTGTTTTGTTTTGTTTATAGCCGTGCCTGTAACTGTACTGTGAAGCTGAGCCCCCAGAGGCTACCAGATGTTGTTATATGGGCTGTTTGAGAAAGATGAGATGTTAAAGCTGAAAGCTAAAAGATAGGCAAGAGAAGCCAGAGCCCAACTGTTAGAAGTATATTGTAACTGCGTAATTGTACTGTCTGTATTGATCCAGTGGGAAAACAGCAGTGTTATTATGTTGTCGCCCAGAGCGAGATTTCGTGCCCAAAAGCGGGTGAACGCAGTATTTCGATTTCAAAAACTATTAGTAATTCCAGTCGGTAATAGAAGCTGCATTGAGAAAGCTAGAATGGGCATAGGAATTAGCCCGGAACAATCTGTGAACTGTATTAACTGCCGTATCTGCATTTGTTATTAATTGAGTCTGTTATACGAAAGAACAGTGAAACGGAAATAGTAAATGACTGGAACTTTCAATTATTGCTAGTACAGGCAAGAAATCCCCTTCGGGAGCTAGAGCTCCAATTGGTGCCTCGATCGTATTGAGATCAGGCAAATGTACAGTACTGCGGTCGTATTGAGACCCTCTACTGGTTTCAGGTTCAACGAGCAATTATTTACAGGTTTTCCCATCGCAGAAAGAGTAAGACGATGGAAGGAAGGGAAGTTAGGAAATCCCATCGCAGAGCGAGTAAGACGATGGATGACTGTTAGGAAATCCCATCGCAGAGCGAGTAAGACGATGGATGACTGTTAGGAAATCCCATCGCAGAGCGAGTAAGACGATGGATGACTGTTAGGAAATCCCATCGCAGAGCGAGTAAGACGATGGATGACTGTTAGGAATTCCCATCGCAGAGTGTGTAAGACGATGGAGGGACAGAAAAGAAAGAAAGAAAGCTGAAGCTAATTATAAGCTATGAGCTGAGATTAGTAGTTAGTTATTAACAGGCATCAGTTAGGAGGCTGCTCACGTATTGAGTGACTGCCAATAGGATGTAGAAACACCCTTGAAGAATTGGGTGTAAGGGTCATACTGTTCAGTATACGGAAGTCGTAGGGATACACATGAGGACCCCCAGAGAGAGTGTTAACGCAACTAGGTCAGAGACTCTGTTCCAAACCCCCCCTGTGGGCCATGAGACCGCACTGTGTATAATTGTGGAAGGGATGGGAAGTTTTCAATCTTTCTACACTTCCCCCCTAGTCGAAATATTACCCCTTTTTACTTGGTGAGGCTGTAATGAAATTACTGTTTCTGTTACCGTAATTGTTGTTTTATTCAGTAAAAAAGGCGTTTCGTGTTATTACAGCCTCACCTAACAACTAGGAATTGGTTATTAATAACTAGTATAAGGTGGCCTTAGTAAAGAATAATCTGGGCCCTACCCGGAAATCTGCCAAAAAGGCTAATCTAGAGAGTTATTAATTGGGTCTATTAGTTAGCTCTGTTGAAGATCTCATGGCCAGTCCAGTAATCTATCCCAGGTAATTGTATAAAGGATCAAGCTTTATTGTCTACTGTCAATTGTAACCTATACCTGCTTTGCCTGTCTGTCAGAACTGCCAGAATTGCCTTAAAAAACTACAATAATCTGGTCAATTATCAGGGTTTAATTAGGGTGTCTTAGCTATGTTCCTGCGGCCGTATTGAGGCCCTCGAACTATACTAATTAGGGAACTTATTAGGTGTTAGAACTATTTAAAATAGGCATAATTACCTAGTTTACCTCAACTCTTAGTGCAAGGATTCGAACCTTTGACCTTTTGCCTTTTTGTACGTGTGTGGGGCGGCCGTATTGAGGCCTCCCACATCTGAATAAACCCCTATTACGTCAGTCTTGCGCAAGGGTGGTCGTATTTGAGACCCCCTTTAATTCCCCTGCCTTTGTCATCCTCCTGTCAGCGTTGTGTAATTGCCAATCTTGGCATAAATCCCCTTAAATAGCAAGAAAACACATTATTGTCTACCTTACTAGTACAATTACACAACAAACAAGCACATCTACACAATAACACAGTTTGTTCTTCTTTAATTCCTGAAACAACAAAAAGTACAAGTTAAAGTACACATTTTAAATCCTACGTTTTACTTTTAATTCCATTCTTTAGGGAGTTATTTAACTCCTCCCATTTCTCTTTCCCTTTTACGGGTCGGCCTTTTATCTTTGACCGCCCGTCCGTTTGTCTGGAGAGCGTGGAAAGCTCCCAGACCTTACGTGAACGAATGCCATTCATGCATTCATTCACGTAAGTCACATAATAGTGACCTTATAAGGGTCACCGCTGATCCCCCACGTGCGGGAGAGTGAGACACATGAATGTCTGATCGCTGCGTGTAAGGGGAGAACTGGTTTTGAGAGACATACCTAGTAAAGAGTGCTACAGCTACTTTTCTACTTGTGCGGGAGAGTGAGACACATGAATGTCTGATCGCTGTGTGTAAGGGGAGAACTGGTTTTGAGAGACAGAGTTGTACAGCTACTGTTCTACTTGTGTGGAGGGCAGCAGAGTGAGACACATGAATGTGTGATCTATGCGTGTAAGAGCTACTGTTCTACTTGTGTGGCACCTAAATGATGTCTGCAGCAGTGAGTTACATGAATGTGTGGACAAGATATGGAAATGTACAGCTTTTACTTGTGTGGTACATGGGTCAGTCTGCGATAACTGTTTGTAGGTTACAGTAATAGGTCTGGGTGTTATATGCACTAAGAGGTTGCATATAAGGAGGGGGGGGAAAGAGTTACACATGCCTTGGACAAACTGCCGTTGTGTAACTGATAAGCAAATGTAAGGCAGTTGAAAGGTTTTTAAAACAGTACGAAGTAGGAAACCCCTTTTCTCTCGTTGATTTGTTCCGCTGGCTCTAGCGGATTTAAACTCAAAATGTTAGCATTAACAAAATTAGGGCAAATGCAAGTTCTATGACAAAAGCTGCTCAGCTAGCCTAGGGTTTCATTTGATACCGAATATAACCATTTTTCAAATGTTTTTTATCTAAAATCGCTTAAGACCCTAGCCCACCCCACGACAGCACTCTACAAAGCCCCAAAAAGGAGAATGTTTCACAAAATAAAACTGCTTTCCAATTTACAATCAGAATTAACATGTCATCATCATTCGGCATCAGACATTAAAAGGCAACATTTCCAAGACCCCCTCCATCCATTAGAGATTCTCACACAAAACAATAATACGTATTCTAAAAGCAGCCTTCCAAATAAAATTTCAACAACAAATTACCGACAGATGTCCCTCGTGGTGATCAGGAAAATGTTTGTAGAGATATGTTGAAGTGACCAACTGCAGCACAGTGTCTCCCAGAAATTCCAGACGTTGATTGTGGCCACTGAAACAAAAAACAGGGAATAGCACAATTTTGGAGCTCCATCTTCGGGCTCATAGCAGCAGATTATGCAAATTAATTGCGCAGTCTAAACAACTTTAGCAGCACCAAGAGTCTATAATACCAAGAGTGAGAAGCTTGGCCCTTCCTAATGGAAACGGCCTGCGAGATGCTCGGCACGTTAAGGCCGAAATCTCGGGGGGTACCCTTACCATTGTTCAGCATGTGTCTATATGCGTTTGAACTAAAACGCACCTGATTGGCTAATCGCCTACCTTATGTGAAATTTACGTGTATAAGGGGACCCCCGCCCCGAAATCTGGGGGGGGGTCCCGCTTAGAGTTGTTAAACGTGTGTTTATATGCAGTCGAATTGAAATGCATTTGGTTTGCTACTTGGCTACCGTAATCCTCATCAGTGCATTTCAGTTGGACTGTATATAATTACACGCTTAACAACGCTAAGGGGCCCCCCCGCTCGGGGGGGGGGTCCGCTTATACACGTAAATTTGACATAAGGTAGGCGATTAGCCAATCAGATCCGTTTTAGTTCAACCGCATATAAACACATGTTGAACAATGGTAAGGGGTACCCCCCGAGATTTCGGCCTTAATGTGCCAAGCATCTCGCAGGCCACTTCCATTAGGAAGGGCCAAGCTTCTCACTCTTGGTATTATAGACTCTTGGCAGCACAGAGCTTAAAGCCACACTGGTACAGCAAGAATTCAGAGAGTAGCCCCCGACGTCACCCTGTCACCTATTATTAAAAACAAGAAAGAGTAGCAGCTAAACTTTTCTTTCTTGTACAGCCTATTTACGACAGAATTTCTGGTGATATCAACCCCACGACTTCCTAACAGAGTAAAATTCAAAATTCAGACATTCCGATAGCCTAATATTTCTATTAATAACATAATCCGTTCTGCACTAATTATATTGTACAGTATTTATGATATGGACTTACAGTGTCAAAAAATTGTAGCCAACATTGCGTCGTGTGAAAGCCCGAGCCAGAATTCGAATGTGTCGAAACACAATCCCAGTTGCTTCCTTCAGTTTCCGTAGCTTCTGCAAATAATAAAGAAAAGCAAGACTGACAAAAAGGAGGCTCAAAATGACAATGACAATCAAAAAGTTGACTCCCAGACTCAAAACAACGTTAATCTACTAATTTGAAGGCTCTACATACGGTGGAATGTTGTGGACTAAGGTAGATTTAACTCTACTCTCTTAGGTATCTACGTTTTGATTGCCATTCAAATTTCATTGCATCCTCTGGAATCAGTGAACTGGTAGCTGTTTTAACTGCCCCTCTCTCTGTGTAGAGCAGATGTAACACAAAAATCTCCACTTGCGTAACACTATTTCTGTCAAAGCTGCTAGCTACAAAAACTCCCCCATCCAACCATTTATTATTTCCAAATGACGACAAGAAAAATTGCAAATCCAACACAAACCTGCAAAACTGCGACCTTCTCAATCCAATCTCGGTCGCCCTGAGGTTCCAGCTCCTGAAGGGGATGCAGGGGAACGGTGTTCCAGGTGACCGACAGTTCCTGATCCAGATCAGGGGGAAAGAGGGCCTGGGCAAAAACGGCATTAGCTACCTCCAGACCCTCGTCCAAATAGAGTGCGGCTAAAAAATGAGCAAAAATATTTTTTAAAAACCAGCCAATAAAATTTCGATTTGGCACAAAGAATCAACCAACATAATTAATTCACTAATCAAATTTGACTCTCAAATGTTGCCAAAATTAGTCAAATTTCAAGATTTCAAAGAACACAACAAAACAGTTGAATTGACTATTGACTAACAATAAGAAACTAATTACTGACGAATTTCGGCTTCAAAACAATTGGCCATGACATGTCTCAGGTCTGGTTCATGACAGAGATCAGGTCCGTGGGCGTACAGCATAAACTCATCCAAGGCCAGACGCTAGTAAAAAGTAACAATAAGTTAAATTGAGTAAAGAATGGGGAAAAGCATACGCAAAATCTAGGGGGACGCAGTAAATTATCGGTTTCAGGTTTTCTAAGAAAAACATTTCAACACACAAAACTTCATGACTTGCCATAAAAATACAAAGTAGATTACCATCAGGTGACTTAGCCTTAGCATGTTCAAAGGGCATAGGTTATATACGAAATCCATCACAAAGCTCGCTCAGCTGAAGGAAGTTAACTCTGTCCTAGGAAAATATTCGCACCCCAAGGCTTAATACTGCAAAGAAATTTATCTGACTGATAGGTAACAAAAATTGACCTAAACCTAGCAAAATTATTTACCTTAGCCAAAACGGCCAGGTGTCGATTTTGAACCAAAGCAGAACGATAGGAGGCAAGGGCGCCCTCCTGGTCGTCAGGAAACATAAAGAACAGATGGATGCTGGTCAGAAATTCGATCACCGCATCGCCCAAATATTCCAAACGCTCATTGTTCATAATCTGGGATCGTTTGGCCTTACGGGAGCCCATTCGTGCCATAATATCGATCAGTGTATTGATACCTAAAAATTAAATTAATCAATAAGTAACATTTAAAATACTATAAAAAACTAAACTCCTTATACTACCGATACACTGGAAGAAAGTCAAACAAAACATGGATATAAATACACCAAGACATAAAGTCCCCCCTTCTCCACCCAAAAATTATTTACCCCTTTTCCGTATATGAGTATGATGTATTTTGGCATCCCCATATTCAGGCTGCCGCATTCCACAGTTAGTGAGGGTATTTCGGGCATGATCGGGATTTGTACCATAATGAGTACGATATGAGGGATGAGTTAGGGTTAGCTAAAACAAAATAAATCAACAACAAATTTAAGCACCAGAATCCCCGCCCCTCCCTCCACAAACCCAAAAGTGGCTGTAATTGATGGAGAGCTCCATTAAGTGTTTTATGGCCGACGTGAACGCCGCACCCAGTGTATGTCTCAGGGGTTTACATCCCTGATGGGGTGACAACAGGGAAGTTTTTGCTAATTTGGCAGCAAAACCAGCCGTTTTTTAAAAAATATTCGCGCTTTCGGCGGGAGAATTTAGTTTTTAAAAGGATTAAATAATCCAATGTACGACTTTTCGACACAAATGCAAAAATTTAATTTCTTGAGGACTCCGTGCCCCCGTGAACCCTCTCCCAATTTCAAAATCGTGGGTGCGGGCCTGACTGACGTATTACTTATCCGTCTTTTGTTCGAATGTTTATTTTGGTGTCCGTTTCTTTGTCCGGAAACAAATTCAAATACAACCGTTCTGCTTTCTTCAAGTCAAGCCAATGTATATATACTCGGGGCTGAACAGTGTTGAACAGGTTTTTAGCGAACAAACAGCTAAAGACGGGCAAAAGGACGAAAATAAAAGAAGTTATCTACGTTACAACTTAAATATAAGTCCCCTAAGATTTACAGGGACTTGAGTTAAGACAAACCTGTAGAACTACATGATTTTTGAAACTTTGCTTGAGCCTCTCCTTCTGCAACACTTTAAGTGCCCAGTGAAATTGCAGATGATGTAATAGGACAGGCAACATCAGAGCGTCCTAAAAAAGGACACAAAAAAGGACATTTTTAACTCAGTCCGCTTCAAAATTAGAAATTCTAAGTATATACAGTTAAAATATGGTTTCAGATAACATACTTATAAAAACT
Source organism: Trissonchulus latispiculum (assembly GCA_030248195.1). Classification (NCBI taxonomy): domain Eukaryota; kingdom Metazoa; phylum Nematoda; class Enoplea; order Enoplida; family Ironidae; genus Trissonchulus; species Trissonchulus latispiculum. The sequence continues at coordinate 8,308 of JASAND010011015.1, forward strand.
TCAGATTCCTCATTTCCACAACACCTAAGAAAGCTAAAAAGAAAATTGCACGAACCTGGACCATATCCGCATAAATACCCGTCCGATAAAATCCTTCGCTGGACACTTCAACCATTACATCATGTTTCAGATATCTAAAATTTAAAAAATATTTCAAAATTAAAATATTAACAAAGATTAAAAAACTTTTGAAGACACAAAATTAGGGAATCCGATTACATCTAACAGCCAAAATTTGTCTACATTAAATTCTTCACAATATTTTGGAGACCCAAACCACGTCAAAACTGCAACTAAGGCTTTGTTTCTAATTTTCTGTAATTGAGCTTCCTTGAGTGCCAGTTTAGCCCTATCCTCTGTAGAGACTTTGGTCTTGTTGGCCAAAATGTGGCGAAATTTGACGTACTGTGTCCAAGCATTCTGATAGTTAAGCAAACACAGACGCAAGCCTATAAAAATAATAAAAAGTTCGTACAGTTTTGTAATAAATAAGTCTACTGACCAGTAGGAATGGGCGCGGAAAAAAAGGACCGGAAAAATGGAAAAATATTTCTAGTGTTATTTTAACAATTTTTACAGAAATATAATGTTTTCTTAACTTGTCAGACGATTTCGCACTGTTTACAACCTTTTCCGTGGTTTCAATTCACTCGGAGTTGCGATTTTCAATCAAATTATAAAAGATCATGTTTAACATCAAACATTGTTAACCGCCAAATACAAAACAACTTACATTATCCACATGAAGAAAGCAGCAGAAGCATGGAAGTAAAAAACACAAAAATCCATATGCAGCTAAATTTAACGAATAAAATAATACATATCAAATTGTGCCAAATATTCTAGAAATGCCGCAAACCGGTTAGCATGCCAGCGTGATAAGAATTTTGAAACTATTAGAAATGTGAACATCTGCAATATGCAAATTAGTTTTAGTGACTTCCTGTTTTTGACACATTTCGTGATTCGCATGCAAAATCTTACGTCCTAGTGGGACACGAACACAGGACTGTTAGTTTACAAGGCGCCAAACTAGACACTTACGCTACAGGCCCTTATTTGGAAAGTAGATTTTGCATGCATATAAATTTTCTCTCGAGCGGACAGACTCATTTAATTGTGAGACTTGAGACACATGAGCAGTAATAATGATTATAGTTTTCTCTGCTATAAACAAGAGGCAGCAGCGAGAGTGTTATCTGAACAAGTGCAAAACATGATTTAGTTAGAGTAAAGTTTTTGCTCAATGATTTCTTTGCAAGGCACCGTAGCGAAATGGTTGCGCATCGGACTTTCATCCCGATCACTGTAGGTTCAATCCCTACCTGTGAATTTTTCTTTTCCTATCTAGTCAAATGCTTCACTGATACTGAAGCGTGACAGTTGAAATCAGAAACCGACAATTACTTTGTTCTGAATCCCGGAGGGACCGTATACTAATTTATAAGTATTGAGTAGCAAACCCGTCCCCAGAACGTTTTACAGGTATAGGTTGTAGCAGGAGCCGACGTGCACTCAGTAATAAGGCACGAATACTTGTGAAACTCCGAGTGCAGGGCACGAGAGCGCGAAGCGCACAAGTTCCCTGCGCGAGAGTTTCACAAGTACAAACACAAGAAAGCGGCGTATTCTGTTTTTGGTGATTAGAATTAGCATGGCAGAAATACATGCTGAAGGAATCCGTCCCCGGATAATACATGCTGCAAGCAGGATTTCAAACGTGAAAAAAACAGTATTTGAATTAATTATGAATGGATCCTTTGCAAAAGCGGGGGTGGCAAACTAAACTAATCCCACCACAAAGAGTTGCCGTAGCAGGCCAGCTTGATTTGCATTCTTAACGAAATGTTGCTCAGTTATGCAATTCGTAACACACGATTGTTTGCAGGAAAACTGCCATCCAACGCACCTTGCGACAGGTACATAGACACTAGAAACCAATACAAACTTATAAAGGACGAAACAGAGCAAAAGAAAATTAAAGACGTTGCAACCAGGAATTGAACAACGCACCTTGTGAGAGGTAGACGAGAAATTTAGCCACTACACTAGGAGGACTGTTCACGTATGAACTTCAAATAATTAGTTATTTGAAAAAAGTATAAAGAGGAGAAGGCCTTGGAAAAGTTTGACAAAAACACAATAATAATGTGATGCATAACATAACAAAGCATACATAAAACAAACTAAAAAAAGCAACAAGAAGATCAGAAACAGGGGGGGCGCCACGACTATCCACAAACGGGCCATTACAGCAGAAGCCGAAGACACAGCAGCGCACGTCCCCGCTCGCCTCATGCCCCCCGTTCTTTTGATCAAGCTCACACCAGACGTAAGGCAGCTCTACATGCTGAACAGCGTATTGAAGCTTATTCAAAATATGAGGCTAACGAATGGTATCCCACAAGTCCAGACCAGGACCAGGAATTGAACAACGCATCTGGCGTGAGGTAGGCGACAAACTTAGCCACTACACTACGAAGACCCTTCACGTATCAAGCTGGCCCGCTTCCCCTGCCGGTCAGACCACATAGTGTAGGGGAGATATATATAGACTTGATAAAAATTAAAATGCAGTTCTGCTGGGAATTGAAACCAGGGCCAAAACGCATGCAATGCGAGAGTCTTATTCACTAGACTAACAGAACCCTACATTTTGACAGCTTAAACTTTCAGTTAACTGTAGTGTAGTTTCCTTATTTATGAGCTAGATGAAACCCATACGATTGATGCTGCAGCTCCACAGTAGGTTTATATACGTTAGCGAGATCTGTACATCATCAGAGCAGAAATGTGGTGGTTTTGCAACAAGATAAAAATAATCGCGAACATTGGGCAGCTGTCTAAAATGCGTAAAACTTACTAGATTTTGCTTGCTAGACGAACATTTCCCAAATTTGTCCAGCGATTACTTTAGGTAGGAAGCATAGATTTAGCTCAGTTTTATTCACTTAACTCAGTGTCAGCTTACATTTGTTGTCTGTATCGAGCTGTAGGAATCTTGCGCCAAAATTTGTAGATTGAAGTGTCCGATTTGAATGTGTCTTTTGGAGTTGCTAGAGAAGAGAATCTGGTGTACTGAGGCATCGTTGTGTTACGCCCTTCACTATTACAAATTACAACGTACACACTAGAAACCAATACAAACTTAAGAAAGGGCAAAATAGAGCAAAATAAAAAAGGCGTTGGAACCAGGAATTGAACAACGCACCTTGCGAGAGGTCCACAAACGGGCCATTACAGCAGAAGCCGAAGACACAGCAGCGCACGTCCCCGCTCGCCTCATGCCCCCCGTTCTTTTGATCAAGCTCACACCAGACGTAAGGCAGCTCTACATGCTGAACAGCGTATTGAAGCTTATTCAAAATATGAGGCTAACGAATGGTATCCCACAAGTCCAGACCAGGACCAGGAATTGAACAACGCATCTGGCGTGAGGTAGGCGACAAACTTAGCCACTACACTACGAAGACCCTTCACGTATCAAGCTGGCCCGCTTCCCCTGCAAGTCAGACCACATAGTGTAGGGGAGATATATATAGAATTGATAAAAATTAAAATGCAGTTCTGCTGGGAATTGAAACCAGGGCCAAAACGCATGCAATGCGAGAGTCTTATTCACTAGACTAACAGAACCCTACATTTTGACAGCTTAAACTTTCAGTTAACTGTAGTATAGTTTCCTTATTCATGAGCTAGATGAAACCCATACGATTGATGCTGCAGCTCCACAGTAGGTTTATATACGTTAGCGAGATCTGTACATCATCAGAGCAGAAATGTGGTGGTTTTGCAACAAGATAAAAAATAATCGCGAACATTGGGCAGCTGTCTAAAATGCGTAAAACTTACTAGATTTTGCTTGCTAGACGAACATTTCCCAAATTTGTCCAGCGATTACTTTAGGTAGGAAGCATAGATTTACAGCAGCGCACGTCCCCGCTCGCCTCATGCCCCCCGTTCTTTTGATCAAGCTCACACCAGACGTAAGGCAGCTCTACATGCTGAACAGCGTATTGAAGCTTATTCAAAATATGAGGCTAACGAATGGTATCCCACAAGTCCAGACCAGGACCAGGAATTGAACAACGCATCTGGCGTGAGGTAGGCGACAAACTTAGCCACTACACTACGAAGACCCTTCACGTATCAAGCTGGCCCGCTTCCCCTGCCGGTCAGACCACATAGTGTAGGGGAGATATATATAGACTTGATAAAAATTAAAATGCAGTTCTGCTGGGAATTGAAACCAGGGCCAAAACGCATGCAATGCGAGAGTCTTATTCACTAGACTAACAGAACCCTACATTTTGACAGCTTAAACTTTCAGTTAACTGTAGTGTAGTTTCCTTATTCATGAGCTAGATGAAACCCATACGATTGATGCTGCAGCTCCACAGTAGGTTTATATACGTTAGCGAGATCTGTACATCATCAGAGCAAAAATGTGGTGGTTTTGCAACAAGATAAAAAATAATCGCGAACATTGGGCAGCTGTCTAAAATGCGTAAAACTTACTAGATTTTGCTTGCTAGACGAACATTTCCCAAATTTGTCCAGCGATTACTTTAGGTAGGAAGCATAGATTTAGCTCAGTTTTATTCACTTAACTCAGTGTCAGCTTATATTTGTTGTCTGTATCGAGCTGTAGGAATCTTGCGGCCAAAATTTGTAGATTGAAGTGTCCGATTTGAATGTGTCTTTTGGAGTTGCTAGAGAAGAGAATCTGGTGTACTGAGGCATCGTTGTGTTACGCCCTTCACTATTACAAATTACAACGTACACACTAGAAACCAATACAAACTTAAGAAAGGGCAAAATAGAGCAAAATAAAAAAGGCGTTGGAACCAGGAATTGAACAACGCACCTTGCGAGAGGTAAACGAGAAACATAGCCACTACACTAGGGGGGCTGTTCAGGTATGAACTTCAAATAATCAGTTATTTGCAAAATAGTATAAAGAGGAGAAGGCCGTGGAAGAGTTTGACAAAAAACAACAATAACGTGATGCATAGCATAACAAAGCATGCATAATACGAACTAAAAAGCATCAAACAAAAGGGAAGAGAAACACCAACAGTGAGACACATAAAATGCGGAAAGCAAGGCAATTTAACTGGGAGAGACACATAAACGGCGAGAAAGAGACACATGAAACGAAGACAACTAAAAGTGACACATGAATGGCTGAAACGGGAGACACATAAAACGCGCGAAATCAAAAAGAGACACATGAAAGACGTCAACGAGAGACACATAAACAACGAAAGTAGAGTGAGACACATGAATGCGGAATGCGAGACGCATCTACGAACCCCCCCCCTTGTGAGACACATAAATTGCTAGCCGCCTCTGCACTACTCAGTACAAATATAGGTAAACAATAATACATACATATATACAATTATATACAACAATAATAGATACTTAGGTACTTAAGTTGCTAGTAATAGGTAATTGTTAGTAATACTAGGTAGGTTAATATCTTTTAGTTTTAACTTAGGTACCTACTATTCTTACGTAATTTGTTTTTCATTTTCTCTTTCCTTTGGGTCCTTGATGGACCAAACAGGTGAGGTCCCTTTGCTTTCTACTAAGCAAAGGGAACCCTTTGTGTTGGCCGCTGGAGGACCAAGTTTCTAGAAATATTGGAGCTTCTGTTTACTCCAAATTTATGGGCCCCAGCAGAGACCCCTAAAACTTGATACTTAAAATCCGGCCTTTGGCCTCCTTTCTGTCTGATTTAGGGGTCATCTGTTCCCATTAATTTGGGGGTCCTCCAGCCGCCAGACGCGCCTGTGGGCTACCGTAGGTCACGACTCGGTAGCCCAATAGCAAAAGCGTGATCATTCAAAACAACCAATCAGAGGTCAGCCAGCTTAAGGCCAACCCCCTGACGGGGTCTCGACTGCAATTAGCAGTTTGCAGTCAGTGCTTGGCTGGCAGTCGGGGAGAGAGGTTGGTCTCTCTCCCCCTAATAACTTAGCTTATTATTATTAGCCCCCTTATAGTCCGTATGTACCCGGGAGAGGTGTGTCTTGCGCCAATTATACAGAGGCCTGGACTATAGCACCTCTCCCCTTCCCCCCATTTCCCCGTAGGGTTTTTCTTTTAGGTTCTGCCAGCCAGGCACTCACGATCTGGCCGCCCCCGTGAGCCCATATGTCTTCGGACGGCTCACGGGGAGCACTGCTTTTGATCTGGGGACCTTTATGCCTGAAAGGCGGTCCCCAGGTCCCTTCACTCTCACGATTTACCCGGGGTCTTCGGACCCCGGAAGACCAATTTTTGCAGTAGCTTTCGGGCCCAGCGCCCATCATTTTTGTATTGTTGTAAATGTGAGGGTGTGGGCCTTTCGCCCCACCCTCTGGGGTATTTTAGCAGGAGCTTTCGTATTTTTCCTAATTGGTTTGCGAGCAGTCGAACCTCGCAAACCACATCAAAAGGCTTGAAAATCACCATTCTCTCCGTTTTTGTCCTTTTCCCCAAAAGGCCCTTTTGGCCCAATCCACAAATAAAAACTCTTGTGGGTTTATTTTTTAGTCAAAACCCACTCTAAAATCACTAATTTATGCCTCCTTAAACTTTCAGTTTTCACAACAAAATCCAGTCTTCACCTCAAAATCAACGTAAATTTGGGTAGTCAGTTTTAGGGGAGGACCCTCACCTACCCGCCTTGAGGAAGGGGAGTTAGGCCATTCCCCGGGAGTAGGCCTTTCAGGGTAGGACCCCCCTTTCACCCCACAGCCGGCAACCAGAGTTGCCGGCCATATTTTCACCGCATTGTCGAAAGCCACTGTTATAACCTTGTACTGTTTTTAATAATTTCCGGGTAAAAACCTGAGGTTTCCTAAAACATTTTAAAAGCTGAAAACTCAACCTTTCCAATACCGTTCAATCTATTAATTATCAAGACGTTAACTGGGGAATACCGGCTTCCCCTTAATTAAAGCTGTCCTTACCATATTTTCTGTAATAATTGCTATAACAGCAATTATTGTCCCCATTGGCTTTTGCACACGCACAAATACAAAACAAAGCTAAAACACACGGATGATCACGTGGGAATGGCCATTTCTGGGCCATTCCCGAAATATAATGCACTTCCACGCGTTCGTAGCTAGTTATGAGAATTAGTTAGGCTAGTAATCTGGGAATTAGCCCCATTTTAGTACTGTTATGACTGTAATTTGTATTGTGTTGCATAAATGCGGCTCCTCACGTAAACTCCTCCAGTTGAGGTTGTGAGTGCAGCCAAGTATGCGTGAAGTGTGAATGTTGCGTAACTGTGTTTGAATAATCGTGTGAATGACTGTGACTGCGTGACTGAAACTGTGTGCGTGAAATAGTATAGTTACGACTGTCTGTGTGTGTATGTGTGCATACTGTCTAAATGAGCGTGTGAAAGTAGTGCGCTAGTGTGTGTGAATCTGTATGAATGGAATTACGCCTACGTCTGTTGTGTGTTAATAACCGTATGAATGGGATTGCTCATGTAAACCCCTCGCGGAGGTCTTGAGTATAGTCCGTAGGGAAATAGTTAGTTAAAATAATACTATTAAGCAGTAGTTAGACATAATAATTAGGGCATTATAAACAGTTAGGTTAGGTTAGGTTAGAAATAACAGTTTAGTTAGGTGTTAGTCAGCTTAGTAGTTATAGTTAGCATTAGTAACAGCGGTTAATATTGTAGTGTTCGTTAGGATTGTTAATAATTGTTAGTTGTCACTAGTATGTGAAATCCGGTTGTAAATTGACCCCCAGAGACCCACGTAGGTCGCCTGCTTCAAGGTGCGGGTCCTCTGCAAGAAAGGGGCAATTCACCTTTGTCCAGTTAGGTTTCTAGGCCCAGGTTAAGAGGGTTGGTAACCTCATTTGCATAATTGCGATAATATGTTCTAGGTACCCAATGTTAGGTTACCAACCCAGGCTAAGGTTATCATTGTCGTCCTTAAGTCTAGTTAGGCCTGTAGAGTATGAAGTAGGCCTCAGTTAGTACCAGGTAGTCTGTAGTCAGTAATAGTCGGTAATAATCGGTAGTACTTAACGTTATTCTGTTTAAGTGGCCAGATTTGGGCCTTAAGTTAGTATTAATCGTCAGTTACAACAAATAGGTTACTCCTCATACACTGGGCAATACGTAGTAACTAGATTAGGTCAGTTTAGCTGTAGTTTAGGTCTGTAGCAAATGCTGAGTAGTGCCTACGTGACTCCATGCCCGTGAGAGGCTCGGCCAGAGCCTCAATTGCATATTTAGCCAAGTAGGCCGGAACGGCCCAAGCTTGGCCCTCTTCACTCGTGTGTCCTTCAAAAACGTCAATTTTCATCCGTTTTCAACCTAAAACTATAAAATAACGCATTACACATTACACAATACACAATTCGGGTCTTGAACCCGCACGTGAAAGCCAATCGGTCCGGACAATAGTTGCTGGGGTTTTAATCCCCACCACCTCTGTTTCTAATGGGTTTTATGGGTCTGTCACGTTAAACTCCACCGCGAGTGCAGAAGGTTTCCGGAAAGTTGCGAAAAATGACTCGAAAGTTTGGCATTTGTCTAGAAATATGTCTCGAAAGTTGGAACCTTTGCCAAAATTTTGTCTAGAAATATTTTCAAACTTTCTAGAAAGTTACGTAACATTTCGAGACAAAACTTCAACTTTCTAGAAATATTGAAATTTGTCTCGAAATATTTTCAAACTTTCTAGAAAGTTGTGTAATGTTTCAAGACAAAATGTATACTTTCTAGAAATATGGAAATATGTCTCGAAACATTATGAACTTTCCGGAAAGTTTGTCAAAGGTCTAGAAATGTTTCGAGACATTTTGCTCTTTCGATACAATTGCAAACTTTCGAGACATCGGCAACAACAACAAATGTTGAGAAGTTTCTATACTTCGTTGAAGTTTCAAGTCATTAACTTTCGAGGCATTTACTATCTTTCGAGACAGCTGGTAACTTTCAAGACTTCTAAGTTTCGAATCTTTTGCTAGTTTAGATGCTGGTGCTTTATGCTTACTGTCTACTGAATATATTTTGTATTTTGTTGCAGATATTATGGTTCTATCACGTTCCACTCCACGGGTAGGGCAGGTTTCGTGAAAGGTGGATACAAAGTCTCGAAAGCTTGTGATATGTTCTGATATGTCTTGAAATCTGTTGAACTATTGAAACTTTGTCTCAAAATTTGTTCTAACTTCCTGGAAAGTTTCGCAAGTTGCACATAACCTGTACATAGTTTTTGATAGTTGTCACAAAAGTTATTTAACGTTTCTAGAAGGTTTATTAAATTGTCTCGAAAGTTTCGAAACGTGTCTCGAAAGTTTCACACATTATCTCGAAAATGACATACTCTCGAGACAATATAAATGTTTTCAATAAAGTTTCAGTGCTTTCGACATATTTGCAAGTTTTCAAGACATTTTACAAACGCTATAGATTAAAAGGAAGTCTGAATAAAATTAAATTCAATACAACTGGCCCAACCGACACTTTACAAAACAACTTTCGAGACATTCCTAGTTTTTCGACAATTTTTCTCAATTTCGAGACTTTACAACATTTTGGACATTTTTTAATTCCGCTACTATAAAAACGAAAATTGATTGACACCTGTGCCCTCACCCGTCCCCCACCCTAGATCCGCAACTGGTTTGCGCGCAATCTGCGCATAATCTGAGCAGGAGTCTGTCCATGCTGAGCGCAGCCTTTTTACACGTTCATTCGACTTAAGCACTTTTTTACCAGCGTCCCCTGTAATACCTGCTTTGTATTTGGTTGGTTAGCAAGCTAAAGGAACCAGGGGGGCGTTTCAAAAGACGCTTCTAAGCTTAGGAGCGCTCCTAAGTCCAGCTTAGTAGGGAACTTAGGAGAATCCCGTTTCAAAAGATTCCTCCTTACTAGCAATTCTCCTAAATCCTTAGGAGCGCTCAGACCGCTCCTATCTTTTCTCCTAAGTTAGGCTGAGTTAGAAGAATGTCAGTGTGAGCTTAGGAGAATTTTTTTGAAACACGCTTAGGAGCACTCCTAACTGCGTCTTAGGAGCTCCTAAGACGCTCCTAAGTATTCTCCTAAATCTGCTCCTAAGCGCGCTTAGGAGCGGACTTAGGAGAATCTTTTGAAACGCTTCCCAGGTATTTTAATATGATTTTGGTTTTTTCTGACCCAAGGTTAAAGACTTTTGACATAAAATGAATACTCTAACTTTAACTCACGATAAAAATGGCAGAAATGCACTTGACACACAACCAACCTACCCACACCACAGAGTAACCCCAACTGATTACTGATCCGCCATTTTGAACTAATTTAGTTCACGTGTATGAATCGTATTTAAGGTGCTGGTATCCTTTTGTGCAGTGCTTTTGTGGGTATTTTTTGAGACTCTATAACTTTCGCAATGTTGGGAGTTGGAAAGAGCTTTATACATCATTTTAAAGCTTATAATCTGTAGATTCTCATGAGAATCCAAAACAAGCAATATTCTGAAAAAATAGCAAAAATTTTCTGACATACTGACATCTGACAGGTTTAATATAGACCAAAAATTTTTGAACATCGATTTCTCAAAACTGTGGAATCGGCCAAAATCTTTTCTTGTGCCGATCTATAAAGGACATGTGGGCCGAGGGTCAATTTTTTGGATTTGGCTCAATATGTCTTAATGCTCCAGAAAATCCATGAAATGTGCGGTGACACGAAATTTCGCAACTTTACATTGAGTTTTCTCGCAACGGGAGACATGTTAGCTCAAAGAGTATAGTACATACATAGTATAGTATAGTGTAGTACAGCTGAGAGTATAATACCAAAAACCGAAAATTTTTCATCTTTACACCTAAAAATGTGGGACTAGAGCACCAAAATAGCATATTTGGAAAGTTTCATCTACTTTCATAAAGAATTGAAGCCTATAGGGTCGAATTTACACAAAGGGAAACCACCACCTTAAGCCATAAAAATAGGCAACTATAATTTTATCTTGATTATTCATGAAATGTTGCTCCTTAGTTCAAAGTCGACTACCGTATGCTTAGGCTTAGCACACCAATATTTTCTATATTCTACATAATATTGGATTCACCTAAGTTACCAATTTTAATAAGGCAGCGATTTCTTGATTTACTTCTAGTTATACTGATTTTGACTAAATAATTATAGCACTGCCCTAGGACGTGTTGGTTCAGTCTGATTTTTAAAGACTCTATTTTTCTTGGATGTTTACGTTTTAAAACAGTTATATAAAGCGCAGAACAGGAAACAGCTATTTTGAATGCCTGCAAAGACATTCATCGCCATTGCTAATATTGAAACAAACTAACTACGAAATTTTCAAGATTTTGCGATTTCAAACACTAATTTGTTACGGACCAACCCCATTCATATCTTATCTTTTCCATATGTGTTTAGTATTTAAAGATAACGAAAACTGGTTTGCATAACAAGCGCAATATTTCGGTATCCTGAAGCTTTACAGAGCCATATATAGGTAGACCAACCAAAACTTTAAACTCTTGCCTCGTTCCAATATCTCCAGTAATGCCATGATGGCAAATCCTTTACCTCTCACGTATGCTCTCTTCGTCTAATAGCTATTTGGTACGCTTTCTCGTAGACTAACAAGGGTTTGGCCTCAGTCCAGAAGGCTAACAAGTTTTTGGTGCAAAGTGAAAATGTTTATAAGAATGTGAAGCAGCTGTTGGCTGGCATCTATTATAAATTACACCCTATGTACATACAAACCACACATCAGTCTAGACATTGGAATATATCGTAGGACGTAGGAATATACGTATAGCCTTATCTTGCAGGGCTGCCAAACACAAAGGTCTTCATTTCATTTACGTTTAGACTTTAAGGAGCCAATTTAATGAATGAATATTAAAAATGACCGAAACTAAAGACTAAACAGCTTTAGCGTATCTTTAACCTCACGAAAATGATAACTATTAGTTGCTAGTTGCTGGTTAGTAGCTAGTTGAAATCTAGTAGATAGCTAGTTGTAATCCTATTCAGACAGATTCCCCGTTGCACTAAGTAGGTTAGATTTTAGTCGTGACTAAAATCTGATTAGCTGTCTACCCAGTCGAAATTTTTCCCAGATACGCTCCAACAAATCAAGCATATACAGGCTTATGCCACATATTAGTTAGATTTTAATCAAATGTTAATAAGAAGTTGGTCCAATGTTAATGTTGTCAGCGACTACAGTTAAAATCTAACTACCTTTTCAGCTGGTGCAACGAAAAGTGGTTTTAATCAGAACTCAATAAAAAATTAGTTAATTTATATTTCAGTCAGCTTTCGTACAATAGCGGTCAGTCACTAGTAGAACTTTCTGTATTTTCCTCAAAACTAACTTTTGTATATTTTACGGGCCTCTCGAATAGTAAAATTGACACCAAATCACATGAGTTTCCTGTAGAAAATACTAAGGAAGCCTGTAGTTTTTTAAAGAAGTTTCCTGTAGAAAATACTAAAGAAGCCTGTACTTTTGTTCTACTTTTTCCGCAATCCGAAATCATATACCAAATCTGTATTTTATTTAAAACAAAACTTGTAATTTTCACTGGAGCGACCTGTTAATGGAAATAGGAGAGGGACGGTCGGTCGTTCCCAAAATATTTTCGGCAGTGAGCGGCGTTCCAAAAAAATCAGCCGCGGGATGTTGAAAAACTGAAAGTTTGAAAATTTCCGAAAATTTCAGTCTTCAGAAACTGTGATAACTGTCTGTCTACATATAACTCATAACTTATATACTCAGTTTGCGTTATCAGAGTATCGAGTAACCAGTACAGCAAGCCTGTAAACCAACGAAAACTATGGGTTTCATTTGGGGTCTTTCCCATTATCCCCCCACAGCTCAGAAGAAGTGCCGAGGAAGCACAACTTGACTGATTGAGTTGAAATTTGGTGGGGGTAGGTTTTTGGACCTGCTGGTTTCAGAAATGCAAAAATTTTAAAGTTTTGTGAAAATTTTTAAAAATTTTAAAATTTTAGTTTGGTAAGGGAGACCGAAACATTTTTCGAAAAAATTTGCTGAAAACTCGCTTACAGGGGTTTTCTGGGGTGCTGATCACGAATCTGAAATCTGTTTTTCGATTCAGCTTTTTGTTAGCTTAATATAAGCTAAAGTTTTGAGCTTAAGATGTAAGCTTATCCTGAGCTAACGAAAAGCTGAATCGAAAAGCCGATTTCAGATTCGTGATCAGCACCCCAGAAAACCCCTGCAAGCGAGTTTTCAGCAAAATGTTTTTCGAAAAATTTTTCGGTTCCTTTTGGTCCCCCCTTACCAAACTAAAATTTTAAATTTTTTTAAAAATTCTTAAAAAATTTTAAAATTTTTGCATTTCTGAAATCAGCAGGTCCTAAAACCTACCCCTACCAAATTTCAACTCAATCAGTCAAGTTGTGCTTCTTCGGTACTTCTTCGGAGCTGTGGGGGGGATAATGGGAAAGACCCTTCATTTGTACTGAATACTAGTTTAACTTGTAATACATTCTACCAACATATATCCGGTTAAAAACGACTAACGATGTCCTGTGAAATGACAAGCCTTAATACTCCAAGTATCTGCCTCAACTTGTGTGAAAATTATGTGATTTCGTTAATGCCTGCGCTCGCAGTGCTAGATTACGTTATCAATATGGTCGCTGTTATTAAGTGGCATTTCAAAGATGTGAGTCAATTACTCCACAGTGCTTTGGCTGAATCGTCGGAAACTTTGCCCATTATAAGCCAGTGACTGTACCAACATGTGCAGAAAGTTAGGTCACTAAGCCTACATAGCTCCAGTGTTTAGAAATGCTAGATTACTTTCTCGAAGTACAGGTGAAGGCAGCTCTGGAAAGCACAAAGACAGTTATAAGCGCATACTGAACGAACAAAGTGTCATATCGAAAAACGGATTTCATATTCAATTTAGAAGGTCAAAGAACCCCTATAACCACCTTTTCCGGCAAAATCGGAGACAAACAAATTTTTGACCCCATTTTTACTAAAAACGCTTAGCTAGCTTTTCAGGCCTAAAATGAAGGGTTATTTCTTAACAAAATGTGAGCTAGCACACTAACCTGAAAACCAAAACCCTTGAAACTTAGCCACAGTTTGGCCCTATTAACTATTAATTACTGGTAAAATTAATTACTGGTACCAATTAATAACTGGTAAA
>JASAND010011016.1:0-17154 GCA_030248195.1 Trissonchulus latispiculum
AAGAGAAAAGCATCCAGCCTAATTTAAACAATTCGAGCACAAGAAATCTTGTGTAGTTTAGCCCATGGATTGAAAGTATAAAATATATTCCAGTTTTTAAGTTTCGGATGGAGGAATGATCTTGTATGCACTGGTTGGAGCAATAGTCCGAATTTATAGACTTTTGAGGGTTTGCAGGAACTTGTGGATTCCACAACTAGAACTATGTTGTGAAATTGGCCCACGGTTTGTGGTGTTTATATTTTAAAAGTTTGGTATTTGGATGAGCACACTATGCCTCCTAAATTTAGCAATCTTGTTGGACATGCCCTTAGAAACCAGACAACTCTGACGGAAGCTTTATTAACAGATGATTACGAACAACTGATGCCATTATGTATAATTATTCAAAACATACAAACATAAACTTATTGACAGAAGCATTATATCAATATTAATAATAATAATAATAATAATAATAATAATAATAATAATAATTTATTAAAGAAATAAGCAAGAAACTAATTGCGTAAACCTTGGTCTATTAATTTAGGAATAGCATCGCCTGTAAAATGTGAAAACATACCTAAAGACGGCTTAGTAAGCGGAGTCTACAATTAAGCACCAAAATTTTGCTTTGTACGACGTCCTCCTCCATGTTTTTATGGCTGATTTTAATATCCTACTAGTCTGCTCCTGAAAACCTATTTAATAGCTGGCGTCCTATATGTGGCGTCTTTGACAAATCTCACTTGCAATGTTGGACACAAATTCTAATATGCCAGTAACCAACAGCAAATTACTCACCATAGTAGCCTGTTCTCAGATTGAATGAAAAGCAAACTTTGTCTGACACATTGCGTAAATTTGTGAACACTCTACCTAGACTGGTTGGTGTAACACAGCGATTAAAATCTGAGTCTTAGGTATGCTTCTGGGGGAAACCAAGTCGACCGTTTGGGCTAAAGGGGAAGGAGCACAAATCGGTCATTTCAGTTAAAAGAAGCGAGATGCTTGTGCTGTTGAGCACTCACCCAGGTTTTAACCCATTCGATTCAGGTCTTTTTAGGAGAATGTCTGCTATTGCTTGGCTTCTGATGTATCGGTCATTCGTAATAGCCTCCTGTGACGTGCTTCCAGTGCTACAATTGAAACATCACAAAATTTTTAAATCTGTCCTTACGAATTACTTACACATTATTTTTGTTTCATAAAAGGCAACTAGACTCAACAAATCTAATTCAATATGAAAATGAAGGAAATCAGGTTTATGTCTGAGTTAGCTTAAAATCAAGTTTGTAGAGATTTCTCCAGTTTTGCAAACAGAATAATCACATACCACTTCGTGCAGATCAGGAATTTTCCTCACTTCACTTCTTTATACGGATTGATGTTGCAGACAGATACGACGGGAAAGGGAATGTTAGCATCTGTTCTTGCCTACGACAAAAACTTGAAAATGTAACCATCCATATCAATGTATGTATGTGCAAGTACGGCGTGATGCCAAAAAATTAAACACTGGTGAACAATCGTTTGTCCGTTGGGCACGTGCACAAAGCTCTACTGAGCTTAGCACCCCGTTTCAACCAAACATTGCATTGATTTGCGCTGTGTATCTGGAATTAGCATTGCGTGTTAAGGTGGTGATTCCCTTTGGTCACATCAAGTTTGCACCATTATTACTCATTAATTACTTGGAGTTAAGAAGCCATTTTTATATCAAAATGTAGCTTGGCATTTTTCTTTTTTAATGCATGCCACGAAACTAACGTTGCATTTCTATAATATTTTTAACACATTTTAAAAGAAGTATAATTTTCCAGAATTTCTGCAGGCTCAAGTAAACTTTTTCGCGAGACATCATTCGATACCTCCATCAAATAGCTGGGGACGATTTTTTTATTTATTGTGAAATCGCTCTTCGTTATAGAGAAATAAGTTGAAATGTGCGTAACCTGTATTTTGCCTACTTTTTTGAAATTTGTCAAGCGTACACTTTAGCTAGAAAGCAGCAATCGAAGCGACTAAAAATTCGTCCCTGGGTATATTTGTGCAGAACACATTTGCTCAGTAGCAGCCCTCCAGCTTGCATAGTGAATACTCCACAATCTTTGAAAAAATTGGTCGTGTTTTTGCAGAAACTACATTTTTTTATGATAGCAGCCTACAGGATAGCAGTTGGAAGACGATCATGCGTCGGATAATTTGTCCCTGTGAGACCTTCAGATCGACGCCCTTAGTTTGATGTTACGGCTTGCGTAGATCAAGAAATGTTGGAATATTTGATTTCTGCAAAAATGACAAGTTTTCGACTCCAAAATAAGAAAATCGGCTATATCTTACGGTAGAGAAAAGCTAGAAACTTGCCTTAAAAAGCAAAAATGTGAAGCTCAATGAGAACTTTCGAATGAATATTGCCATTACTGTATAGCAGCTACCACACACCAAATTGAGAAAAACCACTCTGACCGGAAATCACGAATTTTTGAATCGGGATTGCGCGGAGGGTGTTAGAACGCTAAAAGAACTTATTTTGGAAAGTTTCATCAAATTTCATCTTGATTTACGCCGCCAAATAACAATATGTGCCCAAAAGGAATCACCACCTTAAGATATTTTTTGTTCGCCATTAGTTCCAATTGACACGTGCTCGATATTCTGTCTAATCTGACGTCATTCTGACGTCATTTTTCAAACATCTAGTTTGAGTTAGTTCGAGGAGTAGTAGTAGTCGAGTCGAGTAGTCGAGTAGCGAACAGTTCAGCTAGGATTAGTTGTTTTCGGGTTTAGTAAGGATGAAATTCTGTAAATTTTCGGGTTAGTGAATAAGTCGTTGTAAAGCATCGGGTTTAGTAACGATGAAATTCTGTAAATTTTCGGGTTAGTGAATAATCATGGTAAAGTTTTGCCGTTGCTCGTTAGTTTTGGAAGGGTTTAATTTATGGCAAGCAGTTCAAACTTATCTTTCCATCTTGCTATGCTATAACCTTTGCATCTCTTCAGTAAATTCGTGGTATCAAGAGTACATAATAAAGAGTATGAAACCCTTACACTAGCATGTACAAATCATGCTAGGTATGCTCGGTTCATTAACTCGGGACCCCCCCGTAACTTCCGGGGGGGTCCCACTTACACTAATTACACGCTTTCATATAAGCGTGTGTCTGCTCGCTGATTGGCCCACTAGCTCAAGGCTTACTGTAGGCAATTTATTAGTTATTTTTAATTAATTAATTATAACTTTAATTAGGTTAGTACAATCAAAAAACTAATTCGACAACTTTGTAGCATTTCTTCTGCTTTTTCCAATGATATAAAAATTGTTGCACAATACAAAAATTCGCGGGAATGTATTGTGCAACAATTTTTATATCATTGGAAAGAGCAGAAAAAATGCTACAAAGTTGTTGAATTAGTTTTTTGATTGTACTAACCTAATAAAAGTTATAATTAATTAATTAAAAATAACTAATAAATTACCTACAGTAAGCCTTAGGCGAGTGGGCCAATCAGCGAGCAGACACACGCTTATATGAAAGCGTGTAATTAGTGCAAAAGTGGGACCCCCCGGAAGTTACGGGGGGTCCGAGGTAATGAACCGAGCATATCTAGCATGATTTGTACATGCTAGTGTGAGAGTTTCATACTCTTATATTATGTACTCTTGGTGGTATTAAGGTCGTCGTTGCAGTCACTAGAGGTCCGATTCTGGTGGTATTGCACACCACATTAGTAACCTGTGGAAGTTTTATCCTTGTCTCTCAGCAGGCAACACGTTTTCTTACCATAACATACAATAACATTTAATTTTACTAAGTATCGTGGAGTTAAACTTCACTGCGCTGTACTTGTCTTTTTTAAATGATGAATTATTTTAACGTTATGATGCAAAATTTCCTGCAGAATTTAAAGTTGTCTGGTTGCAATTGTAAATTCCTGCCAAAAAATCTGGTGCAGCTGCACCAAAATCCCCCTCCCTCCGAATATGGTTATTTATGTGATTTCCGAGATTTGCCAGTAATTGGCCGCCTTGGAGGGGAACCCATTCTTGGTAGAACCAGTGGGTAAGCAGGAATATACAACAGGCATCGTGTTCACTTCTGCTGCGGCAGTAGCCTTGATGACGCGTCGGATATTTGCAGTAAGCAATAGTCAGTGTCGGATCTTAGTCCTTTCATCCATTTAGAACAATAAAATCAGATCAGGCACTACACCTACCGGCGAGAGCGACTGGTTTGCGGCAAATAGCAACAAAACAGAGAGTAATCCTGGTGGCATACTCCAACGCATTACACGCTTTGGATTTGGTGCCTTTAACTACTTCCATTCCACTATTATCGTATTTACTTGTCCGACAATTTTCATCACTTTCGGAAACGTTCAAACAAAATTAGCTCAAACTCGACGCCCTATTTACAGTCAAGTTAGCTTAAGTAAATCTAAAACGCAGATTATACCGAAGTTATAATCATTCGATTGTTCCTTTGAAATTCCTTAACAACCATTGATATTTGGATTCCTCCGTATACGGCTGCAACTAGAGCGATCAAATACCAAAACACTTGCGCTGTCAGGTGCTGGTGCTGTAAGGCCAGACTGAGTCCATGAATTGACCAATTAGCCATGGGAATAATCAACTGCTACGATTGCTAGCGAATAACCTTACACTTGATTTGACATTATTAAAAAGCCAAGACGACAAAAACTACTTTTTGCACGATGTAGATCAATTCTGGTTCATCTAAGTACGCATACATTCTCATTCAACAAATTTTTATTAATAAAACAACAAATTATGCTTTCGCACTGAAATTCGCCCCAGCTAGCAATAAAAACAAAAAGGCAGTAACTTCTGCTATAATTATATGAAGTAATCGTATTCATATCATTACGTACTGCTAATGAGACTAATTTTTGCGCAGGGACTAGCTATCCTGCGCCAGTTGATACTTGTACATCAATTGTACATAAAAAATAATAGCGTGGACTAGCCTTGTGTTGATACTTGTACATCAATTGTACATAGTGTAAAACAATAATGTGACAAACATGGAAACGTTAAACATGAAAACGTTAAAGACAAACAAGCATTGAATTCGAGCCTCAACAAGTAAACATACACGCGAGTTAGCGTACACAATTGTGTACAAGGTACTCAACTGTTGGTTTTAGGCTGTTATTGTGCAGATGATATGTGCAGCTTAATTACTAACATTTGACCCCTTTCACACTCTTATAGTTATTATGTACTCTTGTATCATGCTGCCGCTCGCTAATCAAGACAAGAGAATAACTTTCCCGGAAAAGGTGTGTTGTGAGTCTCTGCATCTATGAGAACATCTTACTCCAATCAACTAGCTTCATGCGAACCATTATTGGGACGACCACAAAAAGCTGAATGTTTAGGTCATATGCAAACTGACTGGAATAATTTCTTGATGCCTGGGGAAATTACAGGCAACCTGTTCAAACTATTAATATCGCCGCTTATGTATAGTAATGTAGTGGGATTTCCATAGTAACAGTTACCAGAAACTACCTTAACTAACCTAAAATCTAACATGTTGTCAAGAATTATGTGCATGTTATCATGAGCATGTGATATAAAAGCGGAATGGTCCGAAATGAAGAAAGTAGCAAACACAATTAGTTTTTACGTAGTGACCGGAAAGTTTGTACCAGAAGTCGTGTTTATACTGGAAAGAGTATAAAACTGTGTAATGCTGCACATCTGAACCGCGATAACTGCTGTAAGCTCTTGCAAGATTTGTGTGGGTCGATTTTGTGCCATAAATCTGAGAGTCAATGCTAATCAATTACTGAGGCAAAAAACTCCAGACTTGTGCAAATGTCATCGTTCGAGTAGCGACTCGCCAACAGACGCGTCAACGCTTTCAAATGTTGCAGCTTGCACGGGTTCCATGCTACCAGTAGTGCCTACAACCAAGAGTTATTTAAACAACCAAATTGCAATTTACTCACTCCCTAATATTTTTGTCTAGCTGATCAAACCTAGAAATCGTTGTGTACGGCAATGTATAAACTTGTTCTCGTATTTTTATATGCAAAGGTAATTGTCAGTTAATTGTAATTTCTGCAGTCTATGCACTTAAATCTAATTGGTAGCTTCTTGTGAACGCCGCTGAAGTTAATATTGATGACAACTTATAAATTGTGAGGCATATTTAGCTTAATGGCAAATTACCATTTGGAACATTTGCTTCCGTTATTTGGTAAGCAAACATCATTGAATTAGATGAAAAATTACAACTTATTATAGATAGATTAATTGTGAATGGAAAAACATTTATTCGTACTTCAACACACATACACACACACACACACACAGACGCGCGCGCGCGCACACGCACACACACGCACGCACGCGCGCGCACGCACACACACACACACACAAACACACACACACAAACAAACACACACACACACACACACACACACACACACACACACATACACACACACACACACATACACACACACACACACACACACACACACACACACACACACACACACACACACACACACACACACACACACACACACACACACACACACACACACACACACACACACACACACACACACACACACACACACACACACACACACACACACACAATGTGTTATACTATAAGGTCACTCGTCATGAACTAATCTAACGCCGCATTAAGCTTGTATTTTACCAGAACTACTGTGTTGGATACTTCCGGAAACTAGCTTTCACCTGGAATTTCAACCTAAGTATTTTTAAAACATGCCTGCCAATCACGACATATACCACAATTGTAGTTAGCCCTTTTCCTTAGTATTAGCAAGGGTACATAATAACAAGCCACTACGCATGCTAAGCTTTTATGTGACAACTGGCAAGCTGTCTGTTATCAGCTCAAGGTACATGCTCTGCACGCTAACGGCTGACCCCCCTCTCCACAAACGTGTACCTAGTGACCCCACCACAAACGTGTACCCGGTGCACGTTTCTGTACGCTCACTCGCCGTATCTTTACTTGTTAAAGCTCGAAAACACAACGCCTGCGTGCGTGTCTGCTTCGAGCTTTATAACGCAAAGATAGCGTGCGAATTTCTTTGAAGTGAGCATACACGTTTGTGGGGATTGTCAGCCGTTAGCGTGCAGAGCATATACCTAAAGCTGATAACAGAGAGCTTGCCTGCTGTCACACTCTTATATATTATGTACTCTTGGTATCAGCCAATCAGCGACAGTTTGGTTTGCCAAACAAGTGATATATTCGTTTGCTTAAATAGTGAACAGTCTATTCTATAGAAAGGTTATGTTCTGGAAAGTGTATATTATTCCATAAGCCATCATTTTTTGTGCCGGTTCCTACCAGAAAATTGAGAGTAATTTGGAGAAAATTTTACCAATAGTTACAGTTTAGGGCTATACAACTGATAGGATATTGTTAAAGTTATTTTAATAAATGGGCAAACCTTATTTGCTTTGTTTTGCGCATAGCTAGAACATAGAATTAACTGAAATTATCTACTTAGCATACATAAAGGTTCTATCTAACTGAATGACGATTGTGTCTATGCTACACTCCCAATCCAGTATGGGAGCTGATTTTTTTGGCTTTTCAGTAAAAGCTGAGAAACATGATCAAATCATGCTGTGACCTCATCCAAAACTGATTGCGTTAAATGGCATGAACAGCAAGCAAGCAAGCAAGCAAGCACACTCTATGCTTTTCATAGCTTTCTGTTATTTATTTTCAAACATTGGTCATCCTTGAATATATATTTCGTATAGAGAAACCATGATAAACTCCAACAATCATGTCAGCAAGAAAAATGTTTTTGAGAATTCAAAAGTTTGGTAGAACCAGGAAGAAAATTTCCACGATGCTGATGATAGACATACCCAGGGTGACTCCAAGAATCGCTCCCATATCACTTAGAAGATCCAAAGTCTGAAACCGAACTTTGCAATTTTTCTACTTAACAACAGCCACGTTACGCCACAAATACTTAGCTTATTTGACAACTGGTAATACGTTGATACTTAAAACATGGTTTGTGAAGAACAACCTTAATTAACACCATACTAAGAAATACATAATGCATTAATATTTGCAGTGCAGTTTTTATTTGAATTGAAAAAGAAACTCTTTATTGACTGATTCAATCTTTTCATTATATATTTTCGTCCAACTTGTTCCAATAACATTGTTATTGAAAATAGCTTATACTTTTTCAGAAAATGGTATTTTTCATTTTTGGTTCGTTGATTTAGGCTTTAGAAAAAGTGAAAAGATGCAACTGCTGAAATTAGGGATGTTATCGTCCGAGACATTGAAGACATCGAAACTGCTACAGCGTAGTTAGCTGCAGCACACTACCAAAGGAGGATTGGACATTAAACAAAGCAAGGCTAAAATGATTGAATTTTAGGAATTGAATAAATTACTGTTAATCTTGGCACTTCCGTATAAGTTATTGAACCATCATCCGCAAAGAAAACTTCTACAAATGCCACAGACTTTCTGAAATGGCCAAATATCGTTTACCAGTTAATTAAACAAATGACAACCTTTTTCTGTTGACTTCTATTCAGATATTCAGCGGTGAAAATCTTTGACTTAGGCCAAAGATGTTTTGTTGGCTTCATAGGCTGCTTAAGCTGTTCTGGAATAATCCTTTAATATAATTAATATAGATATATAACTGAATATTATTACTAATATGATTGGAAATCGTGTAACTATTACCTAAGAGAGGCCACGGTAAGGCTGTTCAGCTCAGAAATGTTCAGTGGCATCTAGAATATTCATATTACATCTTAAGTGATCTGCGATGATTATCATATGTTAAGTACCAAGTCATGAATATTAACGTAGTCATCAAGCCAATAAAACATAAATACATTGTTATTGTTACCAGATAGTTCTTGGAAGGAAACAATGAATGAGTTGTTGTGATCGTATACTGTTGTAACCTAAATAAGCTGTGCTCAAAGTTTGTAATCCAAAAGATAAGTGATATGCAATAGCATAAAATTCATCCACCGAATAAATTTCAGAACTGCATCATATTCAAACTAAAGAACGGCCGACAGGGCTTAGAGATTTTGAATTTCTATATTTTCAAATGTCTATTTATGTGAGATAATATCAGATTGGATTTGGATACTTGAGCGATAATAAGGCTTAACCATGCTAAAACGTTGAATGGAGCACCGCTTTAGCGCAACTATGTTTGGATATGACGAAAACAAACTTTTATAGTATAGTATTTGTCCTTCCTGCCACCTCACCCCAGGGGTAGTGTCAGCTGTTGTCAAGCATAGACTGGGATGGGGAGATTCACAGTTTATTTACAGTTTCACTGTTTAGCTTTCTGAATTTTACCTGCAATTGTCTTGACAAGCCTTTTTCTGCGTGGAGTTCCATTTCAGTAACACATCATGTAGGCACAAAACTAAATCACAGACAAGCATTACGAAGTTTAGTACTTCACCTATTGAGTTGCAATTCGTGCAACGAAGACACCGTCTTTACTACAGGCTAAAAGGGTGCACATCACACAATAATGTCAGTGTGCTATGCTTAATAAGGTGAAATATTGTTAGAAAATAATTGTTGCAGTGTATGTGTCTGCATATGTTCCAAATGTTTGTTTTTAAGGACACTTTTCAGCATTCTTTGTGGACCAGTCTTACATTACTTTAGTGAGAACTTCAAAAGCACAACCTACAAACCTTGCAAACTAAATGTTCATACGTGTTCAATGCATGTGCATCTTTGCAATTTTTCTGGTTCAGTTTCTCCAATCTCGTTTTCGAGAATAAACTATAAGCGTATCGTGCCAGTGATAAAGTCGAAATTGGAAACTGTTTGTGGACAAACCTTAAAATTCGTTGTTGTTTCAATGCATCGTGGCAGCAAATACTTATAATTAATTATTAAGCAAAACATTCCACAGTTTCAATGTTCGTCCACGTCTACCTGGTCCAAAAATGTAAATAAAAAATTAAATTCTTACAGTCATCATCTGTTGCGCAATATCGTTTATTTACTGCAATCGGGCCAGCTGGGTGGGAGCAGCCACATTCTTCCGCCAGATAGCGATAGTCTTTTGTCTTTTCACAAGCCTAAAGCATGGTCGGAATTACAACACCTTTCGTAATTTTAGTTACGTCACTCTAACTTCATTTTTGACAACGTGAAAATTCTGCTTCAACGAACATAAATTGCCATTAATTTAATTAACATAAAGTGATTTTAATGTTACCTCCACTCGGTAATGAGAGTGATAATCGCTATACTCTTGCGATTGTTTGGAATAAACACAGTCGGTAGTATTTAATTCCCTTCGGATTTGTGACTGAAACGAAAAATTACATTTTTTTAGAAAGGAAGATAATGGAATAATAATTAAATCAAACTAACGTGAAGTGTTTCGTTGACTTATGTCCTGTGCTACAGTGAACTTAAGGGGGGGGGTCCACCATGAAAAAATTCATAGTCACGGATTTCGCTTATTTTTACACATAATGTAGCCACACATGTTGTACGTACCAAGTTTAAATATTGAGTTATTTCATCCATGTCTCCACGAGTTACGAGCTATCAACTGCTTGCAAGTGTAATAATGGGTGGAGCTAGGGTACCGCTTGAGGCTAAGGCAATTTTCTTTACACAGTCTTCGATTTTGAAGCTTCAATGGGGTGTACATTTGAAAACTGATCTAAAGAACTAATTTTGTCCCGGCGTTGGCAGGCTAGACGTGATTTCATGCCTTTTATAACGACTTTTAAGGAGCAGCAAGGCCAATGTTGAGGATAGATAACAAAACCCTTTAACAGCACCTAAATTCAATTTGGTGCATTTGCGAACCATAGCCAAAGAATAACAAAATGTTCCCCGCATTAAGAGCCTTCGATTGATGTCAAATTTATCATATTTTGAGAAATTTGAAAAAATCGATATTTTTGTATATGGGTACCAGTCCGACAGATTGGGCGACCACGTTGGACTACTTAGCTGGAATAATTGTAGTCAACACTGAACTACGGCCACCAGAAATAACGAGAAACGAGATATTTTGGCATTTGGTAGCTGCTGATTGCAATGGTCTCACGTAGTAGGCAAAAAATCGAAAAAATTCAAAATTTTGGTAAAACCCCAAATTTCTTGTGACAAAAATCTGGAAACTGGGCAAAGATTATCAGCATCATTTGGTATTGTTAGAAACGTCTACTTATATACTGTGATGTGTCGGAATCAGATTTTTTAGTTAGGCCTTTCAATTTATGTAAATCTTGATCAAAGTTGAAACACCCCAGTTTTCAACAACGAAAAACGTCAAATTTCACAGTCAGCAAGCTTCAAAAATTATTTTAAAAAATTGGAAGGCCTAACTCAAAAATCTAATTCGAACAAATTAAAATATACAAATAGACGTTCCTAATGACACCAAATTATGCTGATAATCTTTGCCCAGTTTCGAGATTTTTGACACTAGTCAAAAAATTGAAACTTTCCCAGTTTCCTATGTTTAAGATATAAGATCTCAACTTTGAAGATGAAATTACTCATTAACCGTAAAAGATCCTACTTTAATTTCAAAAACTCGTTAAAATATACCAATCCGAGAACAAACTTTGTGAAAATGCCTGATTCCAGGGGCCGATGTTATAAAAATGGGGTTAAGGCTAACCCGGGTTAAGTCCATTTTGGGGTTAACCCCGAAATTTTTGGGTTAGCTTAACCCTTGGGGTTAACCCTGTATTATAAAGCATTTTTCGGGTTAGGTTAAGTTAACCCGGTTATCCTACGAGTTAACCCCGATTTTAACCCCAACTAGCTCATGCAAGCTGCTTACTCACCTAGCAAGGATTTAACCCGGTTATTTTTGGGGTTAACCCCATTTTTAACCCCAATCTTCATTTTTGAACCCTTTTCATGAAAGCTGGAAATGATAATTTTGAAGTAAAAATAAAGTTCAGAAAATGTCACCACGAAGAAAAGCAATATGAAAAATGTATTCCTCTTAATTTTCAAAAATTTCTAAATTAGTTTTTTCATCCAATCTCATCCGGGTTGACTGCTAACCCTCCTCACTGAGGAGGGTTGAGATTTGCTGGAATTAACCCCAATTTTAACCCGGGTTTCAAACCCAGGTTTGGTTATAACATTGGGTTAAGGGTTAACCCTAAACCTAACCCTAACCCCACAAGCGAAACCTGGGATTTGCTAACCCTATTTTTATAACATTGGGTTAGGGTTGATAACCCGGTTTCTAACCCGGGTTAGCGATTTAACCGGGTTAAATCGCTTTATAACATCGGCCCCTGGTGTGCGAAAGATTTCTAATGTCGAAACTTGTATAACTTAAACTCACGCAGTTCCTGCTTGTACTGGGTAATGATTTGTAGCGAGTCACTAGGAACATTTTTCCGGGCATTATTTCATGCGATAACGTGCATAGCTAATCGTAGATGATGTGTTACAATTTTATTATCATTTACTCCAGACAATACTAAAGCAGACTGCTGAGCATCCTCTTAGTTTCTATCGCATTGATACATATCAAAAACATCGATAGAATAATTCGTCGCAAAGGCTTTCTGAAAGGAAAGCTTTTTAAAGCAGCATACTTTTACGATTTCTATTCATTTATCAGGTGAGTGAAAACTAACGTAAGACAAGCCAAAGGAAGTGCTGAATCCTGCAGCTACAAAGTATCCTTCCTTATCAAAAAATGTTTGCAATCCATTTGGAGTGATTGATAGTACTACTCCTGCAGATGTAGACAAGGATATATATTCTTCTTGCCTCAATAGTAGCATCACTCTAAGTCCTAAAATGTATCAAACAACTGTTAAGTTGGTTCTGTGATAAGTAAGGTACAGTTTGTGCTATTTACTCGACTCGGTCGCACTAGATTACTGTGGCTCTTCCAAGTAAAGAAGACATGATCTAGTGGACATTGTTCTCTGATTATCAAGATGTCGCCAGCAGGAGATATTTCGATTGAAGTCTGAACGGAAAGAAAATTGAAATTCAGTAAATTTTTGCCGAAACCTGCTTTAATACTTCTTCTTTCTGATGATTGCTCATGCAAAATTACCCTGCTCTCTTCCAGTCCTGTCATTATAGTGTATTTCGGAGTCGGTATAGTTGTTGAAGCTGAAGCAATTTCCATAACGATAATCTTGGAATTCCTTCTTGAATATGCTAAAATTAAAAATAGTCGTGTATAAAAGACCATACTGTAACGGATCAAGGTGACACATGCTCAACCTTTCCGTTGCTGGCGGTAGTAGCTAGGCTAGCTACCCGCTTGGCTTCATATAACATCATCACGTGGGCTGGGACACGTAGCTCCCCCAACGTGTATGCGTGGGATTGGGTGGGTTCCCCCCCTCGTGACTTTGGGAGCCACGTGATTGGGGGGGAATTCCACTAGGGGGCGTTCGTGGGAGGGTCCAACCCAACACTCGCTTCCCCCCATTCACTCTGTATAGTTCTGTCATAGTGTGCGCTTGCTATTTCTATTGCTATTCTCCCCCAATTACTGTATATAATTCCTGAGTCTCCCTCAGCTCTCAACAGAGCATTGGTACGTTGGCTGACCCCCGTCAGCCCTACAACTGTAAGTCTATTGTGTCGTGTTTGTTTGTGTTTGTCAGAGGGTGCATCCCAGTATTGTTTTATTGTATTGTCATAACTACTATAACTTGTTATTCTGTTCTGTATTAAAGTATATTTAGCTAGGTTTGAGTTTCACTGAGCTCCTGTTAGGTAGGTGGTTCAATTCTGAGTGAGTGAGAGTGCGAGTCATCTCGCCCTTAGGATCGGATTACCCCTGCATATATTGTTTGGCGAGGCTGTCCCGACCGTCTCCTGTAGTCGGTCTGTTATCCATCTGTGCCACGGTCTCCGCGTCCGCTACGTCAGGGCGTGGTAACGGTGTTAGTACGTAGGTTAAACTACTAGCCCCGCTACATTAGGCTGCCAGGAGCTCAGGGATTTCTTGCCTGAACCCCTTCATAAAATTTTCCATATTTCTATTTATTTTTGTTTTAGTTTCGTTTGGGTTCCCCCCGTAGTTCTTCGCGTTCAGCGCACGAATTTTTCCAATTTTCTTAGGTAGGAAAATCCCCCCCTAGGGTCAAAAATCTGAAAATTTTTTCTTTTTTCCTCTAGGGTTTGACTGTTTGTATGCGTGTATACAGAACAGAATAACAAGTTATAGTAGTTATGACAATACAATAAAACAATACTGGGATGCACCCTCTGACAAACACAAACAAACACGACACAATAGACTTACAGTTGTAGGGCTGACGGGGGTCAGCCAACGTACCAATGCTCTGTTGAGAGCTGAGGGAGACTCAGGGAATTATATACAATGGTGGGGGAGAATAGCAATAGAAATAGCAAGCGCACACTATGACAGAACTATACAGAGTGAATGGGGAGAGCGAGTGTTGGGATTGGACACCCTCCCACGAGAGCCGCCCCCTAGTGGGGGGTCCCCAGTCACGTGGCTCCCAAAGAGTCACACGAGGGGGAACCCGCGGTCCCGCGCGCCACGTTGGGGGGAGCCACGTGTCAGCCCACGTGATGGTTATATGAAGCCAAGCGGGTAGCTAACCTAGCTACTACCGCCAGCAACGAGAAGGTTGAGCATGTGTCACCGTCGGTTACAGTATGGTCTTTTATACACGACTATTTTGAATTTTAGCATATTCCAGAAGAATTCAAGATTATCGTTATGGAAATTGCTTCAGCTTCAACAACTATACCGACTCCAAAAATACACTATAATGACAGGACTGGAAGACGGGCATAATTTTGCATGAGCAATCATCAGAAAAGAAGAAGTATTAAAGCAGGTTTCGGCAAAATTTACTGAATTTCAATTTTCTTTCCGTTCGAACTTCAATCGAAATATCTCCTGCTGGGCGACATCTTGATAATCGAGAAGACAATGTCCACTAGATCATGTCTTCTTTACTTGGAAGAGCCACAGTAATCTGAAATTGCGACCGAGTCGAGTAAATGCTTTTTTTAAAACTACATACCTTATATCCACAGAGACCCAACAACAGTTGTTTGATACATTTTAGGACTTGGAATTGTTAACACTATTGAGCAGAGAATATATATCACTTGTCTACATCTGCAGGAATGTACTATCAATCGCTCAAATGGATTGCAAACATTTTTTTTTGATTGTGGGAAAGGATACTTTGTAGCTGCAGGATTTCAGCACTTCCTTTGGCTTGTCTTACGTTAGTTTTTATACCCTGATAAATGAATAGGAAATCGTAAAAGTATGCTGCTTTAAAAAGCACCGCTTTTTCCGGAAAGCCTTTACGGTATTCTATCGATGTTTTTGATATATATCAATGCGATAGAAACTGGAGGATGCTCAGCAGTCTGAAACTTGTATTGTCTGGGTAAATGATAATAAAATTGTAACACATCATCTACGATTAGCTATGCACGTTATCGCATGAAACAATGCCCGGAAAAATGTTCCTAATGACTCGCTACAAATCGTACAGTACAAGCAGGAACTGCGTGAGTTTAGGGATATACGAGTTTGTTAAATGCTCGCACCAGGGGCCGATGTTATAAAGCGATTTTGGCCCGGTTAGAGCAACCCGGAAAACCCGGGTTATCAACCTAACCCAATGTTATAAAAATAGGGTTAGCAAATCCCGGGTTTCGCTTGTGGGGTTAGGGTTTAGGGTTAACCCTTGGCCCAATGTTATGGCCAAACCTGGGTTTGAAACGAGTTGGGGTTGAACCAGCAGATCCCGGCCTCACCAGTGAGGAGGTTAGCGGTCAACCCGGATGAAGTTGGATGAAAAGACTAATTTAGAAATTTTGAAAATTAAGAGGAATACATTTTTCATATTGCTTTTCTTCGTGGTATTTTTCTGAACTTTATTTTTACTTCAAAATATCATTTCCAACTTTCATGAAAATTCAAAAAATGAAGATTGGGGTTAAAAATGGGGTTAACCCCAAGTGGCGGGATTAAATCCTTGCTAGACAATTTCAGCAGCTTGCATGAGCTAGTTGGGGTTAAAATCGGGGTTAACTCGTAGGATAACCGGGTTAACCAACCTAACCCGAAAAATGTTTTTCCCCTTGTGGGGTTAACCCCAAGGTTAAGCCAAGCCCAAAAATTTCGAGACCCAACCCAAAATGGACTTAACCCGGAATTAGCCTTACATTTTTATAACATCCGGCCCCTGGAATCCGACATTTTTCACAAAGTTTGTTCTCGGAGTGTATATTTTAACGAGTTTTTGAAATTAAAGTAGGATCTTTTGCAGTTGGTAATTTCATCTTCAAAGTTGAGATCTTATATCTTAAACATAGAGAGCTGGAAAATTTCAATTTTTTGACTAGTGTCAAAAATCTCGAAACTGGAGCGAATTATCAGCATAATTTGGTGTCATTAGGAACGTCTATTTGTATATTTTAATTTGTTCAATTAGATTTTGAGTTAGGCCTTCCAATTTTTTAAAATAATTTTTGAAGCTTGCTGACAATTTGACGTTTTTTTCGTTGTTGAAAACTGAGGTGTTCAACTTTTGATCAAGATTTACATAAATTGAAAGGCCTAACTAAAAAATCTGGAGAATTCCGACGCATCACAGTATATAAGTAGACGTTTTCTAACAATACCAAATGATGCTGATAATCTTTGCTTGGTTTCAGATTTTTGTCACAAGAAATTTGGGAATTTTTTAAAATTTTGAATTTTTTCGATTTTTTGCCTACCTGTGAGACCATTACAGTCAGCAGCTGCAAATGCCAAAATATCTGCTGAATTTCTCGACCCATTTCTGGTGGCCGTAGTTGGTGTTGATACAATTATTCCAGCTAAGTAGTCAACGTGGTCTGTAATCCTGTCGGACTGGCATACCCATATACAAAAATATCGATTTTTTCAAGATTTCTCAAAATATGATAAATTTGACATCAATCGAAGGAAGCTCTTTAATACGGGGAACATTTTGTTATTCTTTGGCTATGGTGCAAATGCACCAAATTGAATTTGGAATTTGTTAAAAGGGTTTTGTTGTCTATCCTCAACATTTGACGCGCTACTCCACCAAAATCGTTATAAAAGGCCATACTGTAACGGATCAAGGTGACA
>JASAND010011017.1:0-18644 GCA_030248195.1 Trissonchulus latispiculum
TGTGCTTCGATTCCCGGTTACGTATTGCTGGCCACCAGTTTCCTGGAACTTTGGGTCTCGGGGAGGGGGGGGTAAATCTTGGCCTTGGCCGACCTCCGAAATGTGATGGGGTACCTCCCCAACCCCCTCCCAAAATTTGTAACCCGATTAAACTTAACTTGGCCTGGAGAGGTACATAGTCCGAATAGGCTCTAGATTACATCTACTTCAAATGTACTTTCATGTATATACCGAATATGATTTCATACCTCTTTGTACTTAAAGAAAATAGTAGGAAAATAATCTGCTGCCAAGTTCAATGAACTTAGCAGCGAATTTTTAGCAATAAGTGTACAGAAGTTGAAATGTTTATTGCAATATCTAAATATAATTGTAACTTAACAGTAGTCTACAAAATTTCATTTTTCAAATTTAGTTGTTTTCCCCATAAGCCAAGCACTAGCTTCATGTTTACAAGAAAACGGGATAGGGATGTGGGGAGGGCGCGGAGTATAGGTGAAACGGGGATTTGGGTTGGGGGGCCCTCCCCGGAATTTTGGGGGCGCCCTTTTGGAGCCCCCCCCAAACCTCCCCCAAAAATTTCTTCATTTTTTATGTCAAAATCGCATTTTCAGCCATTGCTAAAAATGTAAAACATTCAACCATGAAGTAATTTTGACATTAGACAGCTCAAGTGGATAGGTTTAAACTAGAAACCCCCCACGGCCACACAGGCCGGAACCCCCCCCATAGTTTCCTTAGGGTGGGGGGAGAGAGTGGGTGGCGGGTGGGGGTACCCCCCCCAAATTTTTGACCAAATTTACCCCCCCCCCCCCCCCCAGATTTTTTGACTTACCCACCCCAACTTTTGGCTACCCCCCCCCCCCGATCCCCCCAACGATTTTCGGACCCAGAGAAGTTAGCTAAATTTGGTCGAAAAATGGTCATTTTTTGAAAAATTTTTTCTAAAATTTTGACCTAAAAATCCTTTAAAACGGTGCAAAAACGCCTAAAACGTTAAGAACAAGCCTTATTTTACGATGAAGAAAAGGGGTAAGAATTACAGAAAATTTTGCATTTTTGGCCATTTTTCAGAAACTTCTGAGGTCGGAATTCTGGGGGTGGGTTGGGGGGTACCCCCATCACATTTCGGAGGTCGACCAAAGATTTACCCCAGACCCAAAGTTCCGGGGAAACTATGGGTACCCCCCCAATACCCCCCCCCAGAATTTGGACCTCAGAAATTTCGAAAAATGGACAAAAAATGCAAACTTTTCTGTAATTTACCCCTTTTTTATCAAAATAAATTATTGATGATAACGTTTTAAGCGTTTTTTCCTCGTTTTAAAGCGGTTTTAAATTCAAAATTTGTAACCGTTTATGAAACAATAGTTAGAATCTGGATTAGCACTGAATGAATTAGTTAGAATGCGGATTTGCATAGAAATACGTTATGTCTGAATTAAGAATTGTATGAGTTGATATGTCTTGAATTAATATTCACTTGGAATTAGAATAAGTATTGAATTAATGATTAGTCTGAATTGAGAGATGAGACAGCCTACTATGTACAAGTTTACTCGTCAGACTGAACTACCCCTCGCAATAGATGTACCTCCGCTTTTTATACGTACACAGATACCCCGAAGGGATAATTTAGAAATTATTGTTGAGGGAGAATTAAAAGTTGAAAAAATAGGTTAGTAAGTTGAAATGGGGGGGTTGATGTTTTTGTAAATTGTTACATATAAAAGAGAATGTTTAATTTCAGCAATTTGTTACAGCAATACAATTGACTACTAGCGAGTCCTCAGGAGATCTGTGAACTATTAAACTGTTCGTTTTAGCGATTGTTTAACAGATCATCAGCCGCCCAAGGGCCGCCATAGCACATTTGTACATGTTCTATGTTGTATGAACTGAGTAAATAATTCTTATGTCAACCAACATGAATTTACAACAGCAAATTACTCTAACTGCAAATACTAAGTTTGTAGCAAATTCTGTGAAGAATAAATATATATTTCATGTTTTATTTAAAAAAAAACTTGTTGAGTTATTTCCTTTGTTTGTTGCCTTTGACAAATTTTAGAAAATTTTTTCAAAAAATGACCATTTTTCAATTGATTGGCTAACTTTTGCGTTCAAAAAGTTGTTGGGGGGTTCGGGGGGGGGGGTTAATAGCCAAAAGTTGGGGAGGGTAAGTAAAAAAATCTGGGGGGGGGGGGTAAATTTGCCCGAAAATTTTGGGGGGGGGGGGGATCCGCCCCGGCCCTCCCCCCCCCCCCCCCCCAAAAGAAAACTATGGGGGGGCCGAGAGGTCCCCCTCCCCCACTAAAATGACAACTTTTGGCGACCCTCCCACAGATTTTCAGATTTTTGCTTTTATTTTTATTATTTAAACAAATTTTATTCCTACACTAAAATAGCGCGTTAAATACCACATTCGTTAATTCAAATTGATAAAGGTAAAAACAGCTGCCTGTTCACGGATCCACAAGGATGCAAGGACATCAAATAAATATATCAGGCCAAAACGTGAACACCCAAAATTACAGACCCACCTTTACTGTGCGACCGGTTTCGGACCACGGGGATCCTTCATCAGGCAGTTCCTGTTGCTTCGACGCTTCCTCCTCTCCGATAAAGTTAAAGGACGCAAATGTTGAAAAGTGAGAATCGTTGGGCTCAGGGGACGAGGGGGGGCTGGGACGTTGTCGGGACACCGGGGGAGGACTTCAGGGAGAAGGACCGGTGGCGGGTGGGTAGGGACAGCTTGGGAGGGCAAATCAGCAGTAAAATGGATGCCAGTGCCAGTGCCAGATGCCAAAATACTGGCATCCATTTTCTGCTGGCCCCCAACACTGTCGTCCCCCCGAGCCCACCGACTCCCAATTTTCAACAATTGCGTCCTTTAACTTTATCGGAGAGGAGGAAGCGTCGAAGCAACAGGAACTGCCTGATGAAGGATCCCCGTGGTCCGAAACCGGTCGCACAGTAAAGGTGGGTCTGTAATTTTGGGTGTTCACGTTTTGGCCTGATATATATACATTCGTTAATTCATAAAGACAAAAAGAAAACGTAAAGACAAAAGTTTCATAGGCACGTGGCGTCATGTGGCACAACAAGCTTAGGTGGGTGGTGGCTCTATGACAAACAGGGGAACCGATAAAAGTTATTCCGTTCGCTTAGGACTTTCATTTGAAACAAATTCGACCATTATTGAAGTAGTTCATTTCTAACCAAAAATCGCCTAAGCCGATATTTCGCGCCTTGGGCGCGACAACCACACCCTCCCCCCAACTGGGGTGACGTCATAGTTTCCTTTGGGGGGGGGGGGGGGGGTGGGGGGTATACACCCAAAAATTTTTGACCAACTTTACCCCCCCCCCCCAGATTTTTTGACTTACCCTCCCCCAACTTTTGGCTACCCCCACCGAACCCCAACGATTTTTAGACCCAAAAAGTTAGCTAAATTTGGTCGAAAAATGGTCATTTTTTTAAAAATTTTTCTAAAATTTTGACCTAAAATCGCTTTAAAACGGTGCAAAAACACCTAAAACGGTAAGAACAAGCCTTATTTTGATGAAAAAAGGGCTAAATTACAGAAAATTTTGCATTTTTTGGCCATTTTTCGAAATTTCTGAGGTCCGAATTCTGGGGGGGGTACCCCCCATCACATTTTGGAGGTCAGCCAAGATTTACCCCCCCCCCAGACCCAAAGTTCCAGGGAAACTATGGGTGACGTCCTCCAAAGGTTCTAGGGGAGAATGGCTTTGCTCGCGCAACCCAACCCAAGCTACCCCACGTTACACCTGTGGGTGGGTGGGCGTACATATCTACACAGACGCGTGGGGGAATTCCCCTCCTCCCCGAAATTGTGGACTTCTCAGGAATTTTTTCCGTGCCATGTGTAAAACATCCGTTTTTCAAAAAACCTTAGAGTTTTCGGCGCGATATAAATCTATCGTACCATCATAACGTGTTTCGTAGCGCAAAATGAGTAGCAAACACCCTATTACTTTGACCAGCTTTTACATCACTTGGGTGCATCAATACGTGCTATGGCCTATCGGAATTTTCGGAAGGTCATATCGGTTTTTTCATGCCTCTTGCTAGCATGGAGAGACTCCTGGCTCCAATACTTGGCGTGTGGGTTCGTATTGGCCCCCAGTATTAACACACAAGACACCATACCCCCGGCTGGATTGGGGCTCCAGCCACTGACCAATTTTTTACCCCCAAGATTTCGCCGCTGATCGAATAAAATATGGTCCAGAACCCAGCAAAAAATTTTCTCTGGAGCAATATGGGGGTTTTAATGCATTTAGAACGCTTAAAAAGCATCGATAAAGCCAAAAATTAAGTCAAAATGACCATTTTTGATTATTTTTAATTGAATTGAATATTATTTTGCTTATGAAACCTGATTGGTTGATGCTGCACAATTTATGAACTTTTCAAATCGATAAAAATCGTTACCATTCATTATAACTTTTAAATATACTAAATTTGATGCGCTCTTTCACCTGGATGCATCAAATCTACTCCAGCGCCAATATTTTGGGGTGGTTTTTTATACCACAAGCCGTTTTTTACCATTTTGTCGGGTAAAAATCACCGATTTTTTTATTAATCTGAGAACATGTGGAGCTAGGGAAGATTTTCTGTATTTTCTGTATTTCAACGCTTTTTCGTCAAAACAAGGCTGGTTTTCAGTTTTAGGCGTTTTTAGACGGTATTTCAATGACTTCCCTCGGCGCTACTCCCCCCCAAATTGGGGGGTCTATTCCCCAAAATGTCTGGGGGGGGGGTGAGAAAGTGGCTGGGGGCTTCCCCCCATTTCCACCCCCCTGACTACGCGCCTGACCAGGTTACAGCGTACCCCCTGTGAGACCTCCCACGGAGAGGCCAAACCCCCCCTCCCCCTCCCTACCCGACCTCAAGTACTCCCCCCAAGCATAGGTGTGGCTGGCGAAAAAAGTGGGGGTGGGGGTTCAGAAAAAAGTAGGGAGGGGGGTTTGGCGAAAAAAGGGGGAGGGGGGTCGCGAAAAGTCGATTTGGGGGGAGGGGTAAGAAAAATTTTCTAGGGGGGTCGGCGAAAAATTTCAAAAAAGTCGGTTTTTCGTTAAAAAATTGAAAAATTTTCTCAATTTACAGCTATTTTTAACGATTTTTAGCTTGAATAAGCGAATTCTACTAATTTTTCGCTACGTAGTTTTTGGAATTTTTTGGAAAAATTTCGAGTTTTTAGCTAAAAATTTTCAAAAATTTAGGTAGGGGTTTGAAAAATTTTAGGGGGGAGGGGTCTGAAAAAATCGATTTGGGGGGAGGGGTAGGAAAAAATTTTAGGGGGGAGGGGTCTGAAAAAATCGATTTGGGGGGAGGGGTAGGAAAAAATTTTAGGGGGGGTTGGCGACCCCTCCATTTGGGGGGAGGGGTCCCCCCCGCCGACCCCCCCCCCCAAACACACCTATGCCCCCAAGCCGAGCTCAAACCCCCCTCCCCCCCACAAAATTGGGTCCAAACCAAGTAAAAATGCAAAATTTTGAAAAAAGTTTTTGCAATTTCTGAAAATTTTTGAAAAAAATTCGAAAAAATGGCTA
The DNA here is from genome assembly GCA_030248195.1 of Trissonchulus latispiculum. NCBI lineage: Eukaryota > Metazoa > Nematoda > Enoplea > Enoplida > Ironidae > Trissonchulus > Trissonchulus latispiculum. The sequence continues at coordinate 5,586 of JASAND010011017.1, forward strand.
TAAATCTCCTCTAAACAACTAAAGATGGTTATTTATAGCAATTATACCAATGTTCGCAAAACATCACCCCGAAAATTCACAAAAAATCACCCACCTAGACGGCGTACATATTTCATGTTATGGGCACTCATTTGAAGTTGGTACATTTTTCTGTAAAGTTGTTACTTTTATTTATTTTTATTTATTTTCATATCTAAATTACTTTGTTCGATTTGAATATGGCTACTGGTCGATCTAGTAATTCTGTTTCGGATAGTTTTAGCTTGTATTAATTTGAAATAACGGTCTCGGTTTGTGATGGCAAGAAGTTATTCTTACCACCTTTCCTTACTTTGTTTTTTCGTGGACCACGGTTTTTTTTGGGCAAAATTGGGGGCATTTGCCCACTCGGCCAAAAGTTTGCCCACTCAAATTTAAATTTGCCCAGCAGTTTGCCCACTGAAAAATTGGACCACAGAGATAAAAGAAGTGAACATTTCTATTACGGTTTTATTGCTAATTTTCAAAAAATCTTCAAGTTTTTTCGTGGGGTTCCTGTGTCACTGCTAAATTGTAACGTGATTAGCTTCACTTCACTTATTGTCTATTTCTAAATAATATGTCTCCTCGAAATGTTGCAAAATTTGTATTTGTAAAAAGATAGAATGTATTTATAGAAAAAAGCAACTGCAGAAAATCGAAACTATGACTCAAAACATGTGCAAAAATATCAAAATTTGAAAAATTCGTTCAGCTTCTGGGGGGCTGCGCCCCCCCAGACCCCCTGTTGTTGTTTTAATATGTATAAGAACCCTGCATTGTATAAAAACTAAGATTGCTTAAGACACAACTAAAGAAAACGACAGGAAATTCGATGGTATGGAATAAAACACGTTATTAATTAAAGCAAAGTTAAAATTAAGGTTAAAAATCGTTTAGCGAAATTTTGTAATTTTGCCCACCGATCTCTAAATTTTCCCACTCAATCCTAAGTTTGCCCACTAAAATGCCCACTGGCCGTTTTGAAAAAAAAACCCTGTCGTGGACACACAGGGGTTCGAAAGGTTGAGGATCACTCCCACGCTCCTCTCTGTGTTAGCACATTGCTGTGCGAAGACCCCACTTATAAAACTATTTTCATGACTTGTCCAAAAAATTTTTCTATATAGTCACCCAGGTGATTGTTAATCTCTAGGTGAAAACTTTCGACCAGTATATTATATAAAAATATTTTAAAAATAGTTAACAAATGTTAACAAAATTACAAAAAATCTTCTTTTTCAATTTTAACTTTCCAATTCATACTCTAACCCCCTTCTTTTTATTTATAACCCATGAGGTTCTATTTAATTTTACTTATAACAACCTTCGTGGTTCTATTTAATCCTACTTTGTAGGACAACCTTCGTGGTTCTATTTAATCCTACTGTGTAGGAGCACAACCTTCGTGGTTCTATTTATTCCCGCCGTCGGGTGGGAAACCCTTTGTTTTCATTTTTTCATTTTATATACATATATAAATGTCATATAAAAGTTCGGAGCAATTAAAAATTCTAAAACATATGTTTTCCAATCGATTAACTGTTATGATTTAATCGTATCTTGGCTCTAGTATAGCCAATAAATCTAATTCATTAGCTTGAAATAAAATTTTGTTTTTAAAGAAAAATTTTGCTTATGTTTTAAACAGAATTTTAAAATTTAAAAAACGAGTTAAGTTACCAATCTAATTACTTAGTTACTTATCTAATTAACAACAGTTACTAATCAGTTACCCCCCAACCCCCCCCAATTACATCTATGGCCATAGTTTCCCTGGAACTTTGGGTCTCGGGGAGGGGGGGGGGTAAATCTTGGCCTTGGCCGACCTCCGAAATGTGATGGGGGTACCTCCCCAACCCCCCTCCCAGAATTTGTAACCCGATTAAACTTAGCAGCGCAAGGAGAGGTACATATTCCGAATAGGCTCTAGATTAAATGTACTTCAAATGCACTTTCATATACCAAACATGTTTTCATATGTACCTCTTTGTACTTAAAGAAAATATAGTAGGTAAATAATTCGCTGCCAAGTTCAATGAACTTAGAAGCGAATTTTTAGCAATAAGTGTACAGAAGTAGAAATGCTTATTGCAATAGCTAAATATAATTGTACTTTAATGTACCTAACTTAAAAGTATACAAGAACAAGAAAGTCTAGAACAAAATTTCATTTTTCAAATTTAGTTGTATTCCCCATAAGCCAAGCACTAGCTTCATGTTTACAAGTAAACGGGGTTGGGATGTGGGGAGGGCGCGGAGTATAGGTGAAACGGGGATTTGGGTTGGGGGGGCCCTCCCCCGGAATTTTGGGGGCCCCCTTTTTAGACCCCCCCAAACCTCCCCCAAAAATTTCTTCCATTTTTATGTCAAAATCGCATTTTCAGCCATTGCTAATGCCAAAAAACATTCAACCATGAAGTAATTTTGACATTAGACAGCTCAAATTGGATAGGTTTTAAACTAGAAACCCCCCACGGCCACGACCGGAACCCCCCCCCCCCATAGTTTCCTTAGGGTGGGGGGGGGGTGGGTGGCGGGTGGGGTACCCCCCCAAATTTTTGACCAAATTTACCCCCCCCCCAGATTTTTTGACTTACCCACCCCCAACTTTTGGCTACCCCCCCCCGATCCCCCCAACGATTTTCGGACCCAAGAAGTTAGCTAAATTTGATCGAAAAATGGTCATTTTTTGAAAAATTTTTCTAAAATTTTGACCTAAAATCGCTTTAAAACGGTACAAAAACGCCTAAAACGTTAAGAACAAGCCTTATTTTGATGAAAAAAGGGGTAAATTACAGAAAATTTTGCATTTTTGGCCATTTTTCGAAACTTCTGAGGTCGGAATTCTGGGGGTGGGTTGGGGGGTACCCCCATCACATTTCGGAGGTCGGCCAAGATTTACCCCCCAGACCCAAAGTTCCAGGGAAACTATAGGTACCCCCCCAATCCCCCCCCCAGAATTTGGACCTCAGAAATTTCGAAAAATGGACAAAAAATGCAAACTTTTCTGTAATTTACCCCTTTTTTATCAAAATAAGTCTTGTTCTTAACGTTTTAAGCGTTTTTGCACCGTTTTAAAGCGGTTTTAGGTCAAAATTTGTAACCGTTTATGAAACAATAGTTAGAATCTGGATTAGCACTGAATGAATTAGTTAGAATGCGGATTTGCATGAAATGCGATATGTCTGAATTAGAATTGTATGAGTTGATATGTCTTGAATTAATATTCGCTTGGAATTAGAATAAGTATTGAATTAATGATTAGTCTGAATTGAGAGATGAGACAGCTACTATGTACAAGTTTACTCGTCAGACTGAACTACTCGCAATAGATGTACCTCCCTTTTATACGTACACAGATACCCCGAAGGGATAATTAGAAATTATTGTTAAGGAGAATTAAAGTTGAAAAATAGGTTAGTAAGTTGAAATGGGGGGGTTGATGTTTTTGTAAATTGTTACGTATAAAAGAGAATACTTAATTTCAGCAATTGTTACAGCAATACAATTGACTACTAGCGAGTCCTCAGGAGATCTGTGAACTATTAAACTGTTCGTTTTAGCGATTGTTTAACAGATCATCAGCCGCCCAAGGGCCCGCCATAGCACATTTGTACATGTTCTATGTTGTATGAACTAATTAAATAATTCTTATGTCAACCAACATGAATTTACAACAGCAAATTACTCTAACTGCAAATACTAAGTTTGTAGCAAATTCTGTGAAGAATAAATATATATTTCATGTTTTATTTAAAAAAAAACTTGTTGAGTTATTTCCTTTGTTTGTTGCCTTTGACAAATTTTAGAAAAATTTTTCAAAAAATGACCATTTTTCGACCAAATTTAGCTAACTTTTTGGGTCCAAAAGTTGTTGGGGGTTCGGGGGGGGGGGTTAATAGCCAAAAGTTGGGGAGGGTAAGTAAAAAAATCTGGGGGGGGTAAATTTGCCCGAAAATTTTGGGGGGGGGATCCGCCCCCGACCCCTCCCCCCCCCCCAAAAGAAAACTATAGGGGGCCAGGGGGGGACCCCCACCCCCGCCAAAATGACAACTTTTGGCGACCCTCCCACAGATTTTCAGATTTTTGCTACCCCCACCCAGATTTTTGGCCAAAAGTGGCCAAAAATGGCATAAAATCGAAAATTTAGGGGGGCTCCCCCACACTCTCCGTTTGAACCCCCCGCCCCCAGATTTTTTGCCCACCTATGCTTCCAAGTCCCTTTCCAACTCCAACTTTCGCTATTTTCCCTAAAATTTGCCAGAAGATCCCCAAATTTCCCCCATATATTGTATTGCTATTTTTATTTTGTGATGTTTTGTATGTAAAATTCTATTTCAAATAACGCATACTGCTATCTGTAATGAAGTTAGTGAGATCTGAATCTCGATCCACTCTAGACTTGATCACACGGAAGGTCAGCACGTCCGTTTGTAGAAACAGACTTAGGCACTGGATCTCCGAAAGGTGGTGTTCCAAAATCAGAGATTCCCTGCGGCCAACCTTTGTAGGGGTCTTCTTTGTGAGTTCGTTTGATGCACTGGATTCCAGCAGATCAGAAAGAGGGATCAGCACTTGCGTTGACTTGATCGCCGGATTGATGATGAATCTTCCAAATCCTGATCAGAACTACTCTAATCAGTCCTGATCCAATCCCTGGGATGAATTCCTTGTATGGCAATCGCGCCTGGCTTTAGAAGACAATCGCGCCTCTTTGTACAACACTAAAGACTCTATGTTTCGCACGCCAAAGATTTATTGTAATTGATACAATGATAGTGGGTACACTTCAAATTAACGATAATTAAAGATGCAATAAGAGTTATTACTAGCTATTATGACAATTTGCACGAGTTAGACACAGATACAGTTCAGTACAGTACTCAATTACTGTGCCAGAGTGGCCAGTTACCGGCTTTCGTTGATTATTAATATTATCCTAATTTAGGATAATATTACCCAATTTATATGTATTTTAGGGACAAGGTTCAGTGATACCTCTTCTTCTTCTTTTATTCCAACTTGGTCTCTATTATCTAAATATTACACTGTCTCCAATACTCTGCTAAGTTAATACCTATATGCTTTCTCGTGCGCCTATATGCTTGTGCTGTGCGACTCTTTATCCGCCCTTACAAACGGATTACCAAACTACAAACCAATAAAACTGCAAATCAGCAATTATTAATTAAGTTAAACCTGGGGTCTGTCTATGGGTGAGTCCCCGAATGTTGGACACTGCTTTCCCGAAGGTCCGCTCCAACACCTAGTAGACAGGGTTACTATACGCAAGTGTCTTTTGAGGAAATGCGGAAATTGGGGGGTTTCCTAGTTCTGTCTTACTTATTCCTAATTAATGAAATTTAGCACAATTACAGAGTTCAATTACGACTGGGATTGGTTTTTCTTCAGGTTCTTCGGTTATCAAGTTACTATGAACTTCTGGCTGCTATTTAAGCTCAAGCCAGAGATACTGGGGACCAGACATGTGCAGGAGGGGAAGTTTGGGGGGGGGGGGGTAAAGGGCGGCCGAAGGCCGGGTTTTTTACCGGAAAAATCCGAATTCTGGGGGGGTGAGGGACCCCTCTGGGGGGGTGAGCTCAGGTCTGGGGGGGTGAAACCCCCCAAACCCCCCCCCGCAAGCACACGTATGCTGGGGACTGAGCCCCTGAGGTAGAAGAGGTGGATCGGACAAGGTTATACATTTTCAGAAATGAATTCAGGAACGTTTTAAATGCTATTAAGTCCACTCTGCAGTTTTCCCAATTTGATGTCAAGCGCCGGCGGGATTCGTCTCTGATCTCGACCTTAATTATGCTCTAAGCACAAGGTACCTACAGTGATTAGGCTCCACAAAAATCTGACTGATAATCCAAATCTGGGATCACTTCCGGATCCAATAATCAACCAAAAATATTGATTCTGACCAAAGTTCCTTGATTAAGCACTTCCACTGACTGATCCAAGTCTGACTAGCTCACTGGCTCCGATTTCGAACTGGAGACGATCTGCGCACCTGAATCAAACGGGTTAAAAGCCATTAGTACAAAATTATGGTGCGGGAATCAAACCCAGCAACCATTACTCGTTCTTTAGCTTTCCAGGCCCCAGAATGGCATTTTGGGCCCATTTTGAACCTTGAGGTCTGAAAAAGCAACTCGAAACATACAAAACTGACTGTTTTTCGAACATATTGCATACTTGACAAAATTGGTCGTTTCCGACTGTTTTCTTGCATAAACAGGCCTTCTTCTGGGCCAATGTTTGGTTGACACAAGCTGAATTTGACTGGTATTGGCATGGCCTTTTGAGCTAACGAGATGACTGAACAGTACTAGTGTTTTCGGCCTAATTTTGACCTAATTTCGCTGATCTGCCACGGGAAATGGGTTTATTTCCCGTGGCCTGCTGATCATCCTGAACATGTACGAAACTTTGGTATGTTAAGTAAATTTCTGATATTGGAAGATGGTCCATTGCCAAATGATTACCGTAGTTGAATTAATTAATGCTTATCTACCTACTTACGTTAAATGGCTAAAGATTACGTAATGCTAAACTAAGATTTAATAATAATTGGTTATTTGGGATAAAACTTTCACTAATTAATTGTTTTTTTCCTGTTTATGATGACTGGCTAGCCTAAAATAAGGTTAATTGGCTGGTTTTGAGTGAGTTTTTGCATAAAATTAGTTTTAATTAGTTTATGCCAAAAATGCAAAAACTCACTCACTCACCGTCTCAGCAGCCATTCTACTCAGTCCCTACTTACCGACCTACCGACCTGCCGAACTACTTCTACATCTAAATTCCTACCTATCTAAAGCCCATAGGGGACGTCCGGAACCGCTACTCGATCCGGTCCTGGCAACCCCGGCAGCCAGGTGAGTGGAAGTCTACTACTTTACTACTACTACTACCACCCTTTCACTCGGGCATGTTCTAAATTTGTTCAAAACCTATATATAAATTTAAGGATTTTTGATGAACGCAAACCCGAGTGAAAGTGGTATAATTTTGTAGAGCTTGAAAAGCTGAACATTTTTTGTTCTTACAGCACCAAAAAATGTTCAGTAGTTAGTAAGAAATTATTAGTTAAAGTTTTACTGAACATTGCGCAATTTGAACAATTGCGCACGCTTAACACTTCCTGTGTTAACGTTAACTTTACTGTGTTAATTGACGACTATTCAATTATTTGGTACAAATGTTACATCATTTTGTAGAGCGTGAGAAGCTGGACATTTTCCTTTTTAAAACAGATGAAACCGTCCAGCTGTTCGTGAGAAAATCAAGATCAAAGTTTGTGTCCACGTATGCGTAATTTGTACATACAGTGTATTAGTTCAATGCACACGTGCTGGGCTGCCAAATTGCTGTTGTACATAAGCTAGCTTGAACTAGTTCCAGTTATATATAACCCGTGTAGCTCAACTAGATGAGCACTGGCTTCTTAAACCAGAGGTCCTGAGTTGGAATCTCAGCACGGGTTTATTTCTTTTCTTTTAATTTGGTTCATTCTTTTGCTTTTCAAAGCTGAACATTATGGCTGGCATAATTTAGGTATTTAGGTATTTAGGTGTTGCGAAACATGAACTAATACCCATTTTGAACAAGACAATTGATACGCTTATCCTTAACTAAAACTACACCGGTTAAACACTTTCCAACTAGTAATTTACCAACACAACAAAACTAGAATTGTTTTTTCTGGATTTAAACGAAGTAACCTGCTAATCCGCTAATCGGACATCTGCTTTGAACTACTTAATTTTATCGAATTTCATGCTATTAAGTGCATTATTCCGGTTATAGTTCTGATTCGGCTAGTTCTGGATTCCATGAATGCGGCCGATCCGTCCCCTAATCGCAGGACTACCTACACGGATGACCGGAAACCCAACAGATTTACAGACCTAATTCGGGGTCCCCGTGACTCTAGGCTGCAAACTTATTCCACACCACCGAATATTCAAATATTTTCATGCAAGATTCACACTATGCTCACACCAAAAACAGCATTTTCGCATTAATCACGCATCTAAGTTTTTTAAACATTATGAAACCCTGATTATTCATGGTTAGGGGCCAAATTGCTACTCAATTTGGCCCAATTCCTGCCTAATATCTGAGTATTTACGCATTCATTCTAGCAATTCCAAGACCCTTATCGAACAAAGGGGGTTTACATGGTATGCCCTCATCCACGCTCACAGTTACACAATTTCTGCCTAGAATTCACACTCTAGAAATGGGGCTAACCTTGGAACCTCACAATCCATGAGGAGTTTACCCAAGAAGCCAATTTTACGTAAATTTCGGGGTCACATTCATATCTCACTCATATCAACAATTACATAGATAACCGAACGATATAACACAAATCCTGGCACTTCCCTATCTAAATCTATCAACTTTTGTATGCACATTTTGAATAATTGGCTTAATTATTAACTTAACTTCCAGCTTCCAAATTTCCTACTTAAGATGAATTTTGAGAGATTTGGCTAGAATTTGAAACTAGAAAATTTTGTGTGAATTTTGGGAAAGCTTGAAAGAGTAATAATTGCTTAGGCAATTATTACTAAGACAACTACAAACACATTCCGCTAAGGACAGCTTCTGCTTAATTAAATTAACTACGGGGAAGTCGACCATTCCCCTCAAGATAGCGCAATAATTAGTTGTTTTAAACAATTCTGCTTTTGAATCCTACTAATTTTAGATAAGCCGACCTAAAGCTAAAATAAAACAGTTATGATTAAACATAAAATCTTAATTCTTGAGCGCCTTCCTAACGAATATGGCCGGCAATTCCTAATTGCCGGCTGTGGGGAGAATTAGTTTCTAGTTTTAGCTCAGATCTGATTTGAGGCCGTAACCAAGGAAACTCCTAACTCAATCAGGGGAGGGTCCCCACTCAAAATCCCATTTTTACAAAACCCCGAAAAATGCAATACAAAAAGGCAAGAATTGGGCGTAAAGCCCCTACTACAAATTATGGCCAATTTGGCCGTGGCTTGGTAGCAAATCAACAGTAAAAATTAAGGCCCGAAGGCCAAATAAAAGGAAAACCAGGCCAAAGGGGCCTTCTAAAAAATCCCTAGAGATTGCGTTCCTGGTGTGTATTCTGGCCGAGCATAATAGGCTCATATGGCCCTCAGCGTGTGGTATTTGCTGCTGTGCTCAGATCATCTCCTCTGACCTGTGTGGGTCAGAGGAGGTCCCTAACTCGCGCTCTAGAGGGGAAAAGTGTGCCTTTATTCCCGGCCAAATCGCTGGCACAACGGGAGACACACTTAAGTTTGGGGGGAGAAAACCGACCGCTCTCAGCCGAGATTCAAGCAAATACTGGTTAAGATTTTGAATTTTCCAGTGAGCTGACAGGAGTCTGACAGCTTACTGACACTTTGACCTTTGGGCGGACCCCTTTCATTTGAGGGAGGACTTCCAGGAACTTCTAGAAGTTTCTGGAAACTCCCTATCTTAAAACTTGTGCCAGACGCGGGCTGGCGAAGCAGCTGGTCCGTCGGAGGTAGAATTAATGAGAAAAAGGAATTATGGCCCTCCAACCCTTTTTTGATGAATTCCCCAAGCTGAATTTTGGGGAAACTTTTTATGCTTTTTGACTAACACGTAAAGGTAACCAAAAGGGAAATTTCCTCCTTAAAAATTAATTTTCACGAATTGAAAAATAAAATAGTACAAAATAAAGGCCTCTCAGGGCCCATTATGAAAAACTAAATATTAAGTGCCAATTTGACCACACTATTTAGTAAATGCTATGTTTATTATTTTCAGGCGCTCCCTTGTTTCCAAGCCCCTTTCTTTACCTTCAGGCTTGACCTCCTGGCCGAAAACAAGGGACGCCGCCCATTAATCCTGGTAACAATTGCTCTCCTTCGCTCAGAGAACTCAGAGTTTCTAACTGAGAAGACAAGAGGGCAATTGTTACTCAAAACTTGTGCATACAAAGGACTACGTAATTTTTGACTAACTAAAAACTAAATATTATTATTCTACGTACGAAACTACCTAAAGGCTAACTAACTTTTGTTTTATTTTATTTATTTGAGAGAGGGTTAAGCCCCCTCCGAACGTATTACCACACCTAAAGGTGTGTACTAACTCCCTTCTCTGCGAGGCAAATCTTTGTTAGGAGAGGGCCAACAGAGGCCTAGCCGATTGAATGAAAATGTGAATGGGCGTAACAACACGTGACTATTACGTTTTATTACAAGGGTCACAAGAGGCCAATATTATAACTTAAAACGTAACTAATCAAAACGTTTTTGGCCTATATCTTTCGCAATATTGGGAGCTAAAAGACCAGGTTTCGATTTTCGGAACCAGCAAAGAATTGCCTTTCAGATGAGCCTATTTCACCAAAAGTCTCAAATTAATTAATTACTACCTAATTACCACAAATTAAGCCTAACTAACACATATGAACACCAATTACTATCATCTTATGTGACTAACGAATGAATTATGACCTTTTATTAAACCATCTTCCAATATTTGCACTTATTGGCAATCTAAAACGTTTTAAAACCGAGTTCTCCTGTTAAATTACTAGTTATTTTGCAATACCTTTCTCTAAATCTGTTTTCTTCAATGGTTTTAGTTGAATTTTGATGAACTTCTTGACAATGGGAGGCCTTATTCTTGGCCTGGGACGAGTACCGACTCCTCCGTTACCTGACAAAAGCGATGATTGGGCCTATTACTGACCCGGGAAGGGTAACGACCCCTCCATTATTAGTTGGCAAGCCTAATTAACCCCTATTAAGCTGTATTCCGCTGAGGTTCTATTCCATCTTAAGTCATTTGGGTGGGTTATAGCGCTACTTCTTGCCTTATTTTCTAGCCATGCCAGAACCTATGTCCCTATTCGTGAATTTCTGAGTGTTTCGAACCCACTGGCAACTCTGGTAATTACATGACACATTTGCATACAATTGCTTGGACGTTTCACTATTCACATTCAGGATCTTACAGGCACATAGCTTACAACCAAGACATCAGATAATTCGACTAAGAATCACAATCCATAACAAACTGAGCTTTTCTGTCATTTTTGAGTTTCGTTTCGATTTTTACATTACATATCTTTATGCTCATAATTCAAAATTTTCTAAATCTAAAACCTTTACGTTCTCTATTTATAGAGCCTAAACACAGTTATACAATTTATGATGGCTTGTCGGAAATAGACCCTCCAGTTTCGAACGCACAATCTTTCAGAGTAACGCCACTGTTTAGTAAGCTGGGAGTATTTCTTTTGTTTTTCTTTTCACACTAAATTATAACTAATTTTTATTCAACGGAATTCTCCCTTAACTATTTATTATTATTATTTAATCATTGTTTCAAATTATTTTCCTTTTAATTTTATTCTACTGTTGCGTATATAAAAAGGTGGTGATTCCTTTTGGGCACATATTGTTATTTGGCGGCGTAAATCAAGATGAAATTTGACGAAACTTTCCGAAATAAGTTCTTTTAGCGTTCCAACACCCTCCGCGCAATCCCGATTCAAAAATTCGAGATTTCCGATCAGAGTGGTTTTTCCCGATTTCTGAACGTTTGGCAGTTGCTATACAGTTATGACTATATTCATTTGAAAGACCTCATTGAGCTTCATATTTTTGCTTTTGGAAGCGAGTTTCTAGCTCTTCTATACCGTGAGATATAGCCGATTTTCTTGTTTTGGCGTAGAAAACTTGGCATTTTTGCAGAAATCAAATAATCAAACATTGCTTGAACTACGCAAGCCGTAAACTCAAACAAAGGGCGTCGATCTGAAGGTCTCTAACTTCATTAACGTGAGCAGGACGGGGGGATGACGGTGATCAACTGACCCCCCCGACCCCTTAGAAATCGCGTTAGGTCCAATGACTCTAAAAGCCTACAAAAGCTATCAAAGCTTGGAAAATTAACAACCGTCTCGGGCAGCGAATTCCATACATAGGTTAACGCGGGGGGGTCTGGGGGGTCACAACCCAACCCAACCCGGACAAGGCACAAGCCTTATCGCCGTCGGGGACAAGGGGTAACGAAAAAATGGCCAGGTAGCCAAAACCAGCCGGAAAAAATTAGTTTTTACAGTAAATTTTCAAAAAATTTCAGGCCCCGCCGGAATTTTTTAGCTAAAATGTTTAATTTTTCGGGCAAATCGGGCAAAATTTTGAAATTTTTTCCAAAAATGGACGATTTAATAAAATTAGGGTTAATTTTTCGAAAACATTTTCCAAGTATTTTCTTGAGGTACAAGCCCCCTTGAAATCTTTTGTTCACGGTTCAAGCCCCCTTTTCAGTCTTGTGCTGTGGCTGATGCGGCTGCAAAACTTTTCCCTTTATTGCGCATTTATTTGGTAATAGCGAAAAGGCTTCGAACATGTACCGTATTCGAGATATTAATTCGGGTCAGGACCAGTTCTTGCAAGTTTTTGGTGAAAAATATCAGGCGTCAGAATTGCCTTTTCAAGGTCGGAAAACTGATTATTTTTTGGTCTAGTTGGCCCGGCTCGGTATCTCTTCTCTCAAGGGTGCCCGTTTTTTGCGAAAGCGGCTGCCAATTTTTTGCTAAGGAGTGGTTCCGACCGGATTCTGTTTATCGGAATCTGTGGTATGGCTGAGACTCGCACGTGCGGGCCCATGTGATGTTGGACATTTTGCGTGCGAAAGTTAGAGCGTGTCCTGAGTTGGTGGAATATTTGCGCAATTCAGGTGTGTCTGTATTGGTAGAAGCCTCTCCCGATCGATATTGGGGCATCGGCTATCATCAGTTAGATACTGTTGCGTATATAAAAATGGCGACGAGGAATTTTTTGCCTCTTGATCCATTTTGTCCTCAATCGAAAAAATGGGAAGACTACGTGGATCGCTTTGAGATGTTCTTGCTGGCGAATGACGTTACTACCGAAGAGAAACAGGGAGCAACTTTTCTCACTTCTCTTAATACACTTATGATACAGTTTACTGAAAAGTCTAACTGCACCTCATAAACCTACGGAAACAGCTTTACCTGATTTG
>JASAND010011019.1:0-31045 GCA_030248195.1 Trissonchulus latispiculum
AATCATATTCGAATTTTCGATAAATTATTTTGAAAAACTTGTAACAGATTTGACACATGTAAGTTACAGAGTTGGAAGTGGACATTTAAAATTTGACCAAAATGGTTCCAAATTTTTTGGGGGACTTATTAGTGTTTAAAAACGCGGACAAAATCTTCAATGGTTTTAAAATCTTGGTTAATTTTATTAAAAAATTTGATCAGAAAAGAAATTAAAAATCCTGGCAAATTAATGAAATTTTAGTGTAAAAGCTTCGGCTACAGAACGAATTATATACCGAAAGATCCTAATTATTATAGAGGTCGGGAAAAAAAAACCAACCCGCAAGTGGTGGGGAAAAAAACCAACCCCCCGTTTGGGCGATGGGGATGAGCTAGCGGGTTCAAATTTTGCATGCAAGTTGGTAGGGCCCATCCCACCTACCACACCAAATTTGAGCTAAATCGGACCACTTTTGAGCATTTTGTGACATTGTGAAAATTTTGGCATTTTTGACCCCCCAAAAATTCAAAATTTGCCTATTTTTGAAGGCCTGTAAAAAATTTTCCATAGCAGTTAGATAATAACTTTTAATAGTTTCTATGAGAACAACATGTGCTCTTTCCAAATATGTCGGTCTCGCCTTCCTGCGACGCTTGGCAAGCTGCCAGCAGAATTTTTACAAAATGGGGAAAAAACCAAGGGGTGGGAAAAAAACCAATTTTTGCTTTTGCTGCCAAACTCCCAAAAATGGTTCTTAGTTGCTCAAAAGTCATCCACATAGCAAGTTTAATGCGTTCTTTCACGTGAACAGCTCAAAATTGCATTTGGACTTGGCAATTTTGTGCTAGCCGGTAAAAACCTCATTTCGGCGGATCGGCTGTTTGGATCAGCTAAAGCGGCCAAAAAGTACTCTGGGACAAAGAAATACGCGAAAAAACACTGAAACAACGTTTATTTTAATTTATTTCATCGAATTTCGAAAGATTTACAAATTTTTGCATTTTAACATAGAAACTGGCAAATTTGATGAAACCTAGCCAGTTGATGCTGCAAATTTTGATGTTTGATTTTCTCACTTATTATAAGGAATATCGCAAAAATAACTGCAGATATGAAGTCAGCGACGCCGATTTTACCTGTCGCATGCATAAAATCGCTAATATGAGTTACCCTGACCGAATACTGGGGTTGGTTTTTTTCCCACCGGTTGGTTTTTTTTCCCGCCATTGGTTTTTTTACCCCGGCTAATTAACCGTTAATTACTAATTAACGACAGGACCTAGAGAGGCGATTTATATACCAAAATGACAGTCTAGACAGGGCTTGATAAGAAAATAATTTGTAGCCGGATTGCTCCACTGGGTAGTTCTGCAGAGTCCAAAAAGTGACTACCTTGGTTTTTTTCCCCGACCTCTATACTTGTAAATATTTCTTATTTTGGTAAGACGCAATTATTTATAATGAAAAGCTAAAAAAACTGGAGAATCTACAAATGAATTCAATAAATCCACAAAATGGTGCAAATTTTCTTGTTGAGAGCTATCATTTATACAATTAAATTAAAACCAGAGGCTTGAAATTTTGTTATTTCAATATTGCACGGTTACGCCCGTGCAACATCAAAATACTGGTAGTTTCCGTGCAATTTTAAAATTGCACGATAAGACCATGCAATTTCAAAATTGCACGGAAACATCGTGCAATTTCAAAATTGCACCGGCAGTTTCCGTGCAATTTTAAAATTGCACGATAAGACCATGCAATTTCAAAATTGCACGGAAACATCGTGCAATTTCAAAATTGCACGCTTTTCAATATTGCACGTAACATATATATATTAAATGGTTACCCGCAGAACAGGGCTGAATTACACCAATACGTAATTTCAGCTCGGATTTTATCCTTACTTTGAAGAAATTCTTGAATTATATAAGTAAATTTGGCAGCAAATTGACAATCCTATGTTGATTTTCTGTTATTCAAAATTTTGCGCTTAATAGGTTCACAGCATTGCAGATGTCAAAACCCGACACCTATGTACGTTAGTTTGTATAGTTCTGCATTTGCCTAAATATCAGTAGATATACGTGTGCTAACCAGTTAAGATTTGAAATCGTCATCAAAACATCAACTAAAGCGTGGATTTCCAGTTGAAGTCAAAAATGCGTAGAACACAAAATTACGCCAAAAATGTATATTATAGTTCAAAATAAGCAATTTTTTAAAATGCACACACTTTTTCCAAAATGCACACTATTTTTAAAAATGCACAAAAAATGCACACTTGTCCGCAACCAAAAAAAAAACCCTGATCTGATTTGTGACAGTTGCTATGAAGGCTTTCGATGGAAGTATTTCCATGAAACTGTAGTTTCTCTTGCTTTCAGGTCTAACAAAAATGCAACGGTTGCTGTTGAAGAAGTGCGCGATATTGAAGAAAGTATATGGTCTCCCAGGTTCTCATTGATGTGATTTTTTTCGTTCCTGCGGTGTTGATTTAAATTAAATGAATACTGGAGTTCGAATGATGCTTGTGTTGTAGCAGTCGTAGAATACTTGGAAAGTTTCTTTATGCTCTGTGCTTTCTTTGTAGGGGAGTGGGGTCACCCCTTTCTACTTTTCGGGTTCACTCATGCAACCCCTTCCACCGCGCTAGTAGAGGAGGGATCCCCCACACTTCCCTCCCACTTTCTTCGTCTAGAGAAAATCTAGATGCTTTTTAGCTTTATCATTGCGTTTGCCCCTTCATGTTCACAATTATTTTGCAGTATCGATACATTGTAGAAGGTTCTGTTGACTATTACATATTTTAGCCTTGGCTTCCGAGGCAAAATAGATTTGACACTTCGAGTGAAAACCTTTCTCGATAAAACCGATTCTATTACACCAGAGGTTCGTGTTTTTGTTTGGTTTTTTGTAGAGTTGCATCCATAGTCGCGAACGCATAGAGACGCGCTTCGACGCCTCTGATTGTAACATGTTGTTTTAGCCATTTAAAATCAGTTGTAACGAATTCATGCTTACAAACTCAAGCAGACGCTTACATACTCGCGTCTGCTTGCGCCAGGAACTATGAATGCACCTTAAGGTGGTGATTCCCTTTGGTCACATAAATTAAACAATGATTATTATTCTTACTTGGAGTTAAGAAGCCTTTTTATATCAATTTACTTGAGCTCTTCTCTTTTAGTGCATGCCACGAAACTAATGTTGCTTTTCTAAAATATTTTTAACACATTTTAGAAGAAGTATAATTTTCCAGAATTTTTGCAGACTCAAGTAAATTTTTTCGCAGAGACATCGGTTATATCATTCGATACCTCCATCAAATAGCTGGGGACGATTTTTTATTTATTGTGAAGTCGCTGTTCGTTATAGAGAAATAAGCTGAAATGTGTGCGTAACCTGTATTTTGCCTACTTTTTCCAAATTTGTCAAGCGATTACTTTAGCTAAAAAGCAGCAATCGGGGCAACTAAAAAATCGTCCCTGGGTATATTTGTGCAGAACACATTTGTTGAGTAACAGCCCTCCAGCTTGCATGATGAATGCTCCATAATCTTTGGAAACAAATTTGTCGTGTTTTGCAAAAACTACTTTTTTATGATAGCAGCCTACAGGATAGCAGTTGGAAGACGATCATGCGTCGGATAATTTGTCCCTGTGAGACCTTCAGATCGACGCCCTTAGTTTGATTTTACGGCTTGCGTAGTTGAAGAAGCTCCGGCACAACGAAACGGAAAGGTTGGATTATTTGATTTCTGCAAAAATGACAAGTTTTCGAAGCCAAAACAAGAAAATCGGCTATGGGGGGGGGGGGGGGGATCTCACGGTAGAGAAAAGCTAGAAACTTGCTTTAAAAAGCAAAAATGTGAAGCTCAATGTGATCTTTCGAATGAATATAGTCATAACTGTATAGCAGCTGCTAAACGTTCAGAAATTGGGAAAACCACCCTGACCGGAAATCTCGAATTTTTGAATCGGGATTGCGCGGAGGGTGTTAGAACGCTAAAGAACTTATTTCGGAAAGTTTCATCAAATTTCATCTTGATTTACGCCGCCAAACAACAATATGTGCCCAAAAGGAATCACCACTTTAAGTGTTCTTAGTAACTGTGTAAATGACCTAAAAGAGAATACTAATTTTTCTTCCTGGCTGCACTCTTTATCAAGTTGTGTTTACCTCTTTTCATTTGATTATTGGGTTGTCGCATTTTTATTATGAAAAGTCCATTGATATGGCTACACGTCTATTTACTTATTTATTATATCGGTATATAAGCTATCGTGCACCCATTTTTTGAGATTGACCCCCGAAATTGACCTTTCCCCGAAAATGCAGTCCCCCCGAAATCGCTCCCCCACGGGATTTTTCTGGGGGCCAAATTTTTGCCTTGATTTTCTGCCTGTAAAATACGCCAAAAATACCAATTTTTAGCTCATTTTTGCAAAAAGTCTCCCCCTCAAAAAACCTGCCCGCTTCGGGCCCGGGAAGCCCCCCCCCGAACAAACCCTAAAAATACCCTGTATCAGGCTGAAATTTTGGATGTTGCTAGGCATTGGCGTATCCAGGGGGGGGGGTTTGGGGGTTGAAGCCCCCTCCTTTTGGGTTAACTTTTATCAATACTCCATTAGAAAAAGTGCAAATTTTTGTCAAAACCCCCTCCTTTTCAGTAAATTTTAGTTAAAACCCCTCCTTTTCAAAATCCTGGATACGCCCCTGTTGCTAGGTGATGACCTGAAGTTTATGCCGGAATGGACAGTCTCCCATTTTGGACACAGGTGTGCAGTGCACACGCTATATTGTGTACGAAATCAAAAGTTGTCAAAAGTGGGTATAGAATGTTTGATTTCCTTCAGAAGCTCTCGTCGATAAACGAAAAAGTTGTATACAATAAAATCCAAATCCGGAAAATAATGTACTAATATTGATTTTCACCCATTGCTGCATGGAAAAAGTGTGAGTGGCAATCCGTTGATGCCGGTAGGATTCAGTATTTTTGTTGCTAGCGTTTTGCTTTTCGATGTAGGGACTGGTTCCATTTGAGCTGAAAACTGGTCGTCCTTCCTTTAGCGCTGATCATCGGGGTCAGGTAAATTGTGTTACGTAAATTTTTGATCAATTTTACATTGGTTTGTTTGTGTAGACAACTGTCAATTTTTGTATTCATTTTAAGTAAAACAAAAAGTACAATTTAAGTTTTTGAAAAACCTCTCGAGTAAGTATCCAATTGGCGAAATTAGTTACTGGTTGGCATCACCTTGAATCAAGAAGTCAAGAACTTTTTCAGCGTGACTCGTAATTGCGAGATGCGGATTTGAAAACCGTTCAGTGTTGTTTTCCGGCTGCACTTGTCAATTCGAAAACAGTTTTATGAAACCGTCTCCGGTCACAAAAATGCAGCACAAGAATTTTTCAGCGTGACTCGTAATTGCGAGATGCGGATTTGAAAACCGTTCAGTGTTGTTTTCCGGCTGCACTTGTCAATTCGAAAACAGTTTTATGAAACCGTCTCCGGTCACAAAAATGCAGCACAAGAATGAGCAGCACAAAGCTCAGTAAACTCCACTGCACTTTTAGCTTGGTTCTTTGAACCTTCTACGCAACATCTAAAGCGTCTATCATGGTATGCTTTGGGTTTTTATATGATCCGACGACTGGGTTTGTCTCATGGTCTCAGTTACTGTGCCTTGCTTGGTTTTAGCTGGCTATATACTCATTACTGATGGGAAGCGTCCATTCGGAGTGTCTTCAGGGAGGCTTACTTTACTATCTGCAGGATGGTTCTATGGATTTTGTGATTCCCAAGCATGGCGAACTTGCTGGTAAGCTTTTAGGAGCGATATTACCTTTATGTATATAGTAGATAACGTTTAATAGTAGATAACGATAACATCATTACCTTTTATTCTAATGACGGCAAAACCCGCAAGCAGCTAGATCATGTCCTCATCAGTCACTCCGCTAGGTCAACAGTGGAAGACGTCAGGGTTCTCCCACGAGCATGCCTAGGCTCAGACCATGCCCTGATACTTGTCAAACTGCGTCTACATCTGAAGATAAAGCGGTCTGTCAAACGGCCAGCCCAAAGGGATGTGATGTCTCTGGCCCTCCCAGCCAACCGGGCCTTCTACAATTTGGAGGTCCGGAATCGTTTCAGCGACCTCCACCTACCTGACAACGACTGCGACGCCCACTGGAACATCGCAAAGCAGGCCATCGATGCTGCCATAACGAAAGTGTGTCCGATAAAACGCAGAAAAACGAAAAGGTGGATTTCTGCGGCCACACTCCGGTTGGTCGACCAGCGGCGAGAGTCCACGGACCGTCCGCTGAGATCTCATCTTTCACGGAAAATCAAGCGATCGCTGAAAGAAGATGAAATGCACTTCCTAGCGGAACGGTCACAGGAGATGCAAAGAGCCGCCGATAGTGGAAATATCGCTTCCCTTTTTAGCTCAATACGGGAGCTCGCTGGCCAGAAGACAGGGGGCCTACCTTCTATCCTGAACGACGCCGGTGGTATTCCCATAAGCTCTCCCGACGGTCAGTCCGAACGCTGGGCCGAATATTTTTCTGATCTCTACAACAGACCAGGCCCCTCAACCCGCGATGCAGACCTAAGCGTACACAACTCAGTTGAAGCAGACGTGAATCTCCAGCCACCAACATGTGAAGAGATCCGGAAGGCCATAACTAGACTAAAGAAGAGGAAGGCGGTAGGAACCTGCGGCATTCCAGCCGAAGCCCTTCAGGCCTTAGACGATACTAACATTCATATCATCGCAGACTTGATGCGGAAAATCTGGGCCGATCGTAAGGTTCCAAAAGATTTCAAGGACGGCATTATCGTGCCCGTATATAAAAAAGGAAGCAAATCCGACTGCTGCAACTACCGCGGAATCACGTTGCTGTCAATTGCAGGGAAAATTTTGACATGCATCCTCCGATCCCGCATGCGTGATTTGTACGAGAACCACCTACGGGATCAGCAAGCGGGCTTTCGATCCGGCAGAGGATGTATCGATCAAATTTTCATATTGCGAAGATGCATCGAGCGCCGACTCCGTCATGGTCAACCTACAGTGATTTGCTTCATCGACTTCGCGGCAGCTTTCGACAGCGTAGACCGTTCGTCTATGTGGTGTGTTCTGCAGAAATGTGGCATCCCCTCGGTCTACATCGATATCCTGAAGGATATGTATGAAGGAGCCTCTTCTTGTGTGCGACATCAGGGACTCTCGCGTCGATTTCCCATTACCTCTGGAGTCCGTCAGGGATGCGCCCTTTCGCCGATGCTATTCAATCTTGTGCTAGACTGGATCTTGGCCAAGTCTATTAACAACACCGACGGCGTTCTGTGCAGTGACACTGACACCATGGCAGACCTAGAGTACGCTGATGATATTGCCATCGCGCAGGCCGATGAAGCGTCCTGTCAGTCTCTCTTGGACCGAATTGCCAAAAATGCCGAGATGCTGGGGCTAAAGATAAATCCGACCAAAACAAAGGCAATTTATTTCCATATGCCCGCACCTGTGCTAACCATCAATCAAGAGCCAATACAGGTCGACAACATGTTCACATACTTGGGGTCGGTCATCAGTAGCCAACGGGTGTCCGCGTCCGACGACATTACCGCCAGAATTTCAAAAGCCTCGCGCACATTTGGTCAATTAAGGAAGCACGTCTTTTCGAGAAGAGATCTTTCCTGGCATTTTTTTAGTGGGGGGGGGGGTGGGGGGCCCCCCCTTTCCGGTTCCCCCCTCCACTTTTCGGAGCCCCCCCCACTTTCGCCCCCACTTTTCGGCAAGCCCCCACCCAATTTTTTGGGGGTAGTACAATAGTGTCCAAAAATTAGGTTTTTGAGGTCAAATTTTCAATAATTTTCTCAATTTTTAGCTAATTTATGTACTTATAAGCTCATTTTAAGCTTAAAAACAGCGCTTTTTGCGTTTTTACCTTAAAAAATGCTAATTTTTCGCTAAAAATTTCGGTTTATTTTACATCTTTGGTTCGCCCCCCCCCACGTTTCGGAAGCCCCCCCACTCCCCCCTCCGTAGGGGGGGGGGCGATGGCCCCCCCCCCACTTTCAAAACCCTAAAAAAATGCCAGTCTTTCGGTGGACCTCAAAATGAAGGTCTACAACGCCTCAGTCACTGCCGTACTACTATACGCAGCGGAAACCTGGGCTTTAACCAAGCAGGACCTTGCCAGTCTCGAGACATTCCAAATGTCATGTCTCCGGTGCATTGCTGCTGTTAGCCTCCTGCATAAGCCTTCCGAATACAACCGTCCGGCGGCTGTGCAGCGATCAACCTTCAATTGAGGCCTTAATCCGCTGTCGTCGTCTCCGGTGGCTCGGCCATGTCGCCAGGATGGATCCTACGCGATTATGCCACTCGGTCTGGCGCAATCCAAAGCCGCCGCAGTGGCGCTGTACCCGTAATGCTGCACGGTGCACTTGGGACAGTCTTGTTGTCAAAGACCTTAATCACTTGAAGGCTGGATACGGATCAGTGCAATGGTCAAATAACTTCTACAATATTATCGCTGATGTTGCAGCCGATCGGAGACAGTGGAGACGAATCGTGCGGGGGCAAGCCACAACGGATGCTTGACGTCCTGTTCTACGGCTTTAAGTCAAGTAAGTCAAGATAACGTTTACCGAAGTTTTATCATTAGTTTAGAAAGCTGGGTCTGGTTTCCTGTTTGAACAGATGCCAATAACTAACCTGCTACATGTAAGAATTGCATTGCATGTGTTTCAGGCATAGTTCAGTTGCGTAACGAGTTGGTAAAATTTATGAAGCTGTGTGTGGATACCGAGGATTTGCCTTTCCGTCTACCTGCACCTATAGCCAATAATCGTTGGTGTAAAAAGTGTCCACAGCTGTTGGCTTGTAGTCTGTACAACAGGTATGCAGAAACATGGTAAACGCCATACATGTGCTGGGTGGGGGAGGGGGTTGGTTGGGTGAGGGAGTTTTCGCAATCCCCAGACCTGGAACCCCCAGTGGGGTCGCTCACCCGAGAATCTAGATTTTCCGGTTTCTTGGCAAAAAACTCGCCGTTTCTTGGCCGCCATTTCCACCCCTCCCCCAAATTTCCCCTCCTGCACACGTCTGGTTACCACGGCATCCGCCCCCCCACCCGTACAAGCACGCATGGGCAACGCCTACACCACGCCTACACCGGTGTAGGCTGGACCCACGCACCCACGCAAGGCAAAATGAAGGACCCACGCAGAGGCAAGTCGCGCTAAGCGCGCCGTCGAAATACCCACGCATATAAAAGGCGCACGGAGCGCGCCGTCGAAGCACCCACGCAGACGCAGGATGCGCGCTGTCAAAATACCCACGCAGACGCAAGACGCGCGCTGTCAAAATTCCCACGCAGACGCACGGAGCGCGCTGTCAAAATACACACGCAGACGCAAGACGTGCGCTGTCAAAATACCCACGCAGACGCAGGATGCGCGCTGTCAAAATACCCACGCAGACGCAGGAACCGCGCTGTCAAAATACTCAAGCAGACTCTGGACGCGCGCTGTCAAAATAACCGCACTTAAAAATGCGTACCAAAATACCCAGCCGAAAAATTTCAAGAGCTCTAAATTAATTTCTTGAGGCAGTTTACCGTAGGTTTGGGTACAGGTTTCTTCTGGGGCTCTCGCCCTCCAGATTCCCCGCTTACCTCTTCAATTTTCAACAAGGAAAAAATACAAAGTTTTAAGAGCAAATTTACTCCGAAACTTAAAATTTTCTTCAACTTCTGGGGGGATGCGCCACCCAGATGCCATGCTTATATGTCGGTTTTTCGTTCGCCGCTCCCGCTTTTACACTATAATTCAATGAGCACCCAACATAAAATGATGTTAAGGCTTTTAATCTTATTAGAAACCAGAAAAAACGCACTAATTCGACCTTAAGGGCATTTTGGGCCAATTTTTCTACTTTCTCCGTTCTCGCTGATTTTTACATATTTTAGTGTCCTAAAGGTCCATTTTTGGTCAATTTTTCTACCATCTTAGATTTCGCTCATTTTCACATATAATGGATCTTTGAGTGGGATATTTTAACGAGTTTTAAAATTAAGCTTGTATCGCTTACCGTTGTTGAGTAATTTCACCTCAAAGTTGAGGTCCGGAGGAAACATATAGGAAAGTACAGTACAGGAAAAACAGATAGGAAACAGAAAAAGTGGTGATTTTATTGTTGCGCCAAAAAATCTCTCGACGAACAGTTGTAATCCTGCATAATTTTGTATTTATAATGTAGCTATCATCATAAACTGCGGTACGCTGGAAGTAGAATTTTGATTTAGGCCCCTGAAGTTTTTAAAAAATTTTTATATATCGAAAAGAGTGGAAAATCGTCAAAATGCAACGTTTCTTGCAGCTGAAAAGTGGGGTCTTCGGAAAGAATTGCAAATTGCTCTAATTCAGAGCCTAAATAAAAATTCTAACTCCAGTGTTCCGTAGTACTTGAATTGGCGGTTTCATTGATACCAATGGTTCCATTGTATGTTTTTCCAGTTTCGAGATCTTTTTTGGAGCAAAAATGGGCATTTTTAGAAACGTTTTCAAAATTTCTCGTTTTTTCGAAAATTTTGCTAAATTCCGATAACAGTAAGGTCCTAATCTGTCTATTTTGTATTCCAACTTGTGTATTCATATCTCTAGATCTATTTGCAGCATGAATTATGCTGATAGCTAAGTCCAGTACTTCTCAGCGTGCCAAACGGGACCCTCGAACCCCGAATTTCTCAAAACAGCGATTTTTAAAATTTTTCAAAATATGGCATATTATACATCAATCGAAACCTCTCATTGCGGGGATGAATTTCTCGTAGAACTATGGGACGGAAATGCTTCTATTTTAAGTTAAACGCTGTTAAATGTTTCATCACATCAGGAGGAACAACAAATGTTGTTGTTTGTTTCTCCGAGAAAGTTTTTAGAGAAGCTTCTGACCAAGCCCATCCGGCTGGAAACTGAACGAAAATGTTTTTCTTAATAGTTTTTAAAGGTGTGTAACAAAATAAGCTAAAAACGTAGAATTGATTTGCGAAAATTTGCCTCAGTTGGCTTTAGCACCCTTGTGCTCGCGCTCATATTCAAATTGCACTCAGTTGATGGCTCGTAACTTACGGAGAACTGAACGAAACCACTCAAAATTTAAACTTGATATGCATGACATATGTGGCTAACTTATGTGTGAAAATGAGCGAAATCCGTCGCCCACGGTTTTTTTTGGGCAAAATTGGGGGCATTTGCCCACTTGGCCAAAAGTTTGCCCACTTAAATTTAAATTTGCCCAGCAGTTTGCCCACTGAAAAATTGGACCACTGAGGTAAAAGAAGTGAACATTTCTATTACGGTTTTATTGCTAATTTTCAAAAAATCTTCAATTTTTTCTGGGGGGCTGCCGCCCCCCAGACCCCCCCGCTGGGGTTCCTGTGTCACTGCTAAATTGTAGCTTGATTAGCTTTACTTCACTTCACTTATTGTCTATTGTCTTATTGTCTATTGTCAATCTAAAAGATAGAATGTATATATTTTGTATATATTTATAGAAAAATGCAACTGCAGAAAATCGAAACGATGACTCAAAACATGTGCAAAAATATCAAAATTTGAAAAATTCGTTCAGCTTCTGGGGGGCTGCGCCCCCAGACCCCCTGCTGTTGTTTTAATATGTTTTAATATGTATAAGAACCCTGCATTGTATAAAAACTAAGATTGCTTAAGGCACAACTAAAGAAAACGACAGGAAATTCGATGGTGTGGAATAAAACACGTTATTAATTAAAGCAAAGTTAAAATTAAGGTTAAAAATCGCTTAGCAAAATTTTGTAATTTTGCCCACCGATCTCTAAATTTGCCCACTCAATCCTAGGTTTGCCCACTAAAATGCCCACTGGCCGTTTTGAAAAAAAAACCCTGCCGTCGCCTAAAAATTTTTTATGATGGACCCCCGCCCTTAAGTGCGTTTATAGTGTTTATTAAGTTGAGATGCTATTTTTGTTAATTTCACGCAGTAAAATTTTATTTATTTTACAAAATTTAAAATACGCACGGGAAAACAAAAATACACAAAATTGGCACAGATCCATCTGGTTTTCAAAACCCTTTTGCAGATGGAGGATGTAATTCGAACTTTAAAGATTTTTGCCTTCCGAAAGCTTAATGTATATACTTGTTCATCAAATTGAATTTGCTTCTCCTCTATTTGAATGAATTCTTCTGTCTGTAATTAAACAAATAAATATATTAATAACAAATTCGGCGTGCGTCCGTGTATATACCCATATAACGGGGCTGAAGCAAATTTCCAGTGAAAGCCCCCCCACCAAACATTAAAGGACCCACGCACGACAAAAATCTGGTGTAGGCTAACCCATTTGACCTTGCCCATGTATGCGTACAAGGTACAAGACCGTCATCAGGAAGACGACATAAAGAAAATTTGGAAAAGGAGTAAGCACGAATGTGCAGAAAGTTAGGTTTTTACCCACATTTTAAACAATTCTCAATTTTTTCTGCTAGGCTTTGTATTTTTTGAAAAATTTTTAATACATTTTTACATGTTTTAAAGAATATTCGCTTACTAACTTTGATTTGTTATAATGTGATAAACTACGTTAACTTATGTTTATGATCATACATTCACACAGGGTCCGTATCTGGGGAGTCTACCCCGACTCTGACGGGGGGTCTACCCCTAAACAATTCCAAAATTGTATGGGGTCTTTATCCTTAAATTATCAAAAAATTTTTTATATTTTTGCCAGAAATTCAGTCAAAAATGACGATTTTAGCGATTTTCAAAAAAAATTTATAAATTGCTAAAATTTTTAGAAATTTTGAATTTCTGGTAGCAATTGCTGCGGGGGTCTACTCCCTTTCCCTTCTGGACGAGAGGGTCTGCTCTACTCTTCTTTTCTTCGCTAAGCGGATCTACCCGTTTTTGTCGGTCTGGGGGGAGTCTGCACCCCCCATCCCCCCACGTTATCCTATGCTTATCATACATGCTTGGCCCGTGAAAATTTCCGTTCAAGGTGCAAATCCCTCGAATTTTTAAAGACAAGCCTCCACCCCATATCCTATGATGTATGCATGACATAGCAAATTGTTTTCAGCCCGGTTCATGCTTTGTGCTCTGGTGCGCAAACATTTTTGCTAACTTCTCCAAAACGAAGACCGATTTCATTATAACTAGTTGGGCTTTTTCTAGACGAAAAAAGTAGGGGGGTGTCCCCCCACTAGTGGGGGGATCCCAAAAGTGGTGGAATCCACAGTGGTCTAAGATTGCCAAAAATGCAGTAAAGATGGCCTGTTTTCTACATATACTGCTATAATGCTTAAAAGAGCTAAAAACTGGAGTTTGAGTACCAATATAGACGACTTTTGAACTAACAATTTCGGCTACGCCGGAAAAGTTTTGAAAATTTTGACCAAAAGTCCTTGAAATTTGGCATTATCTGGGTACCTTATAGTGAGTGGGAGGGGAAGCCCAGAAACGTGGTGGGGGGCGCGCCCGCTCCGCACTAAAAAACCCAGACTAAAAACTAATAACTAAAAAAGTGTCCCCAGCTATTTGGTAGAGGTATTGAATGATATAACGGATGTCTGGAAAAAAATTTACCTGGACCTGAACAAATCTGGAAAATTAATGTGTTAAGAAAATGATAAGAAAACCAAAATTAGTTTCATGGAATCCATTAAAATGAGAAAATATCAGGCTACCTTACAAATATAAAGATGGCGTCTTAACTCCAAGTGTATATAACGGATGAGTTGTAATGGTTCAAAGTACGTAGATGTGACCAAAAGAATCGCCACCTTAAGTAATATTAAGGTTGCATTGGTTTCATGATCCTTTTTTACTCTTACCTGTTCAAATAGACCTACATTATATTTACAAATTTAAGCATCTGGTATTTGGTATTTCCGCTTTCTTTTTAGACTTTATGAATCAGATCTGTTGCCTTCAGATCATCCCTTCGTTCAGTTGGTACCAGAGGTTTTGAGTCACCTGCTCCCCAGTCATTTGGAATATTTTCGTCAATGGATACGTTGGTTGTGCCTGGAGTGGAGCTCGATTTCTCAGCGTCGTTCACCTCAGTCTGACGTTTGGGCTAAATCATCCTTAGAACGGTATTTTGGAACCTTGTTTTGTTTGCTTTTTAAGAATCAGTGCATAGTGCTACATAGACAGAGGTTAGCGCCCTCATATATAGCCTCTTGGCTGAGTAGCCCGGCATGCGTACTTTGCTTGTTTTGGTACTAAATACTGTATCTGTATATAGTATATAAGTAAAATGATTTTATATTACATTGTCAACTTTCTCCTTTTTTGTGGCGTTTTATTTCAGCGAAAAGGATGGAATGTGCCTTGGAGACATGGTTTTGACTAGTACTAGTGAAACAGACAACTCTGGTATTCAGATCTGTTTCAAGAAACGGTAAACTATGTTCTAACTTGAGTACTTATACAAATTCTGACATTAATTTGATTATTGGAAATACACTAAGTATTAATATGTGGAGACTTGAGGAGAGCAGGTTATCAGTTGTTCCAAAACTAGTTTACTAGTAGAAAAGTAATAATAGTTCAGTAGATTTCACTTTTGCGGGATAACATGTTTTTGTCTTAATTTAATGGTATATGCGAGCCGATTCAGCTGATTCATGTGCGGCTTCGCTTTGTAGCTCATTATTCAGAGTGATGCTTAAAGTATGTAGCACTTTGTAATTTGTCTTAACACCTGACCTTTAGAAAACAAGCTGGTACCACAATTTTATTTAATTTTTGTTCGTACACATGTTATTTATTAAACGTATTTAATACAGACTTTAACTGCGCTATACAGACTTTAACTGCTTTAACCTTAACATTTTCCCTTTTCAGTTCTGATACTGATCTTCCTCAGGGTATTTTGGGTCCTGGCGAAATTGTTGTAATATCCAATGAAACCAGGGGTCATTTTGGATTGGCAATGGCGCCAGTCTTGTCTATAGATACTCAAAATCTGCTGATTGGCTGTGAAAAGTACGTAATCGTTTGGATCTTGAAAACATTAGATTGTGATTTGAAAAACACTGAAAGGAGTACAGCATTACAAAAGCAAACAGTACTAATTTTTAAACCTATCCGTTAGTTTTTTCCCTGAGTTCCGTGTAATACTCGAAATGAGAAAAGGAAACAGAGATTTTTATATACTGTAACTTGTCATGCAGAATTTAACAGGAATAGGAGTGGATTTTTCAGCATTCTGAAATGCGGAAATAAGGTGTGTGGCATTTCATTTTTCACGTTTAGTGTAAAGTTTACTGCGTATAATGCGTATACTCATTTCTGCTAGTGATGAAATTAATAACCAGTTTCATGTACTGAACATTATTTAGTTTCAAGCATCGGTGGTTCAGTGGTAGAATTCTCGCCTGCCACGCGGGAGGCCCGGGTTCGATTCCCGGCCGATGCAAGTTTTTGTGTTTTGATGCAGCAAACCTCCATTGCTGGTGAGGAGATGTACGGTTTGCTCTCCCTCCTAAATACTATCATCTACTATTCTTGTTCTCTACTCATTGTTCCTCTGAATGTGTGCAAGCATACAAGCACGCACAGCACGTTATCCTATGCATGCAAGATCGTTAAACAAGCATATTATTGCTCAACAACGTTTTCTCTGTACTTTGCGAAGGATCCTGCTTTCACTTTTGGTTAATTTTTGATGTTTTTTCCTATAATTCTTTGTGTGTATTGTTGATGCAAATTATTTTGTACATTTATATACGTGCATTATATTTTGTATATTTTGCAGACGGATAAAGTGTAGTCCGGGTGACGTATTTCGGCTTGATAAGTATGAATCTTTTACTGCCGTTACCGCAAACTTGGCCAACTTGATTTTGCTGATGGAAAATTCTGACAGAAGGTTACTGTTTGTTACCTATTAACCCTTTATATGCCGGTACTGATACACAGTAACTAAAAATTATCTGATAATTATTTCTTAGCCTATGAAGGACGGAGAATTTTTTGGCGGTGTTCCCGTCACGCTATAGTGCTCCAGTAAGTGGTCACGTGATGTAGCGCTGAAGATACATATGTATAGAGGTCGGTGGGGGGGGGGAATCAACCCGCAAGTGGTGGGGAAAAACCAACCCCCGTTTGGTCGATGGGGATGAGCTAGCGGGCTCAAATTTGGCGTGCAAGTTGGCAGGGCCCATCCCACCTGCCACACGAAATTTGAGCAAAACCGGACCACTTTTGAACATTTTTTGGCATTTTCGATTCTCCAAAATTCAAAATTTGCCTATTTTTGAAGGCATGTAGAAAATTTCCCATAGTAGTAAGTTAGATAATAACTTTTAATAGTTTCTATGAGAGCAACTTCTGCTCTTTGAAAAATGTCGGTCTCGTCTTCCTGCGACGTTTGGCAAGCTGCCAGCAGAATTTTAAAAAATTGGAAAATTAAGCCAAGGGGTGGGAAAAAACCAGTTTTTGTTTTTGCTGTCAAACTCCCAAAAATGGTTATTTAGTTGCTCAAGAGTCATGCACATAGCAAGTTTAATGCGTTCTTTCACGTGAAGAGCTCAAATTTGTATTTGGACTCGGCAATTTTGTGCTAGCCGGTAAAAACCTCGTTTCGGCGGATCGGTTGTTTGGCTCAGCTAAAGTGGTCAAAAAGTACTCTGGGACAAAGAAATACGCGAAAAAACATTGAGACAACATTTATTTTATTTTATGTAGGGGCGCGATAGCGCCCCTACATAATATGGGTATAAAGGCGTCTGCGCGGCCCTCTGGAGACCGTGTTGGCCTGGTGCCAGCTAATTAGAGGTCCGGCGGTGGTAAAAAGGTTACCATCGTAAACAACTCGAGTAGTACTACAAGTACCACCATACTTTTGGTTCGAATTCGAAACTTCGAATTTTTGCACTAGGCGATAGTTACCGTGCGTTTGTTTTTTTTTCTCGGTGAATAACGCTTATTGGAAATGCATTTTACGGCTAAGTGTTGGAACGATGTGGGCATTTTGGCACCATACTACTATTATATGTTGGTAGACAGGATCCCCCCATGCTACCTTTTTTTGGTCATTTTGGCACCTGGCCAATTTTGGCTCTGTGCCAAGCTCCCAAAGTCGGACTTTCGCTATTTTTCGCAAATTTTGGTCACACTTTTCTAGAACTGGGTAGAAGCTGGAGAGGTCTAGTATCTTTTGTTGAAAATTACCAGTAGGGGTGCATTAAGTAACGAGGGGTTTTTAATTTTGCTCCCTAGCTTTCAGGAGATGGGCCCAAACTTTGCATTTTTTGTATAATAGCCGAACTATGCATAACATGATTTGAGTGTCTCAGAAGTTTTTCTTTCATAACTTTTTGGTCTGGCACAAAAATCCCTGTTTATTCGCTAAATCGGGTTTATAACGACCATGCAATCCATGTTTTCTTGCATACTCGGCGCAGAAACGGCACTGAAATCTCGACTACGATGGGTTTTCACTATCGAAGAGATAGTTTAGCTAAGATTTTCTGGCTGGAGTTATCCACGCCGGATTGATTGAGTTGCTCTGATGTTCGCGTATCTGTTGAAGAAAAGCATTCGAAAAATGAGAGTCGTCTTCCCATGGTGAATTTACATGTTCCATCTGTGTACTTACACATTAGGAGGCGGTGGATTTTCTTCTTCTGCGTCCTCTGTTCGTTTTTCTATGAGGGTTTGGAGCGTTTTGGCTAAATTTCTTACTTCATCACAAGCTCTATCGAGGGCCAACAGCTGCTGATATTCACCAGTATATCTTTCGCAAGACATTTGGCCACTTTCTTCCCGTGCCTCGGTCATAGCAATATCTCGATTAGTCGTAGTACCTGTACCTGAAGTACCTGAAGCAGCCGCTGCAACACCTGCGATGTTTGTGCTGCTTGAACATGGCGGCGGCACAGTAATAAACGGATTTGCATCTGGCGGTAGCTGCGCGGCATTAATTCCCTCTGCTTCCAGAATAGCAGGCAGTTGAGGTTCCAGTAGCCAGTGAGCGCCTGTGCAATCATTGTGTGCGCCTGGCGTACGCGAACCCAATTTCCAATGAATAAATAAAAACGGTTTGCGTAGTTCGATTTGAACGTAGAACGGTTTGCGGTTTAATAATAAATCTTCATGCCCGACGCGGTCCCACTCTTGCAGGCAGAATAATTTCGTACTGATCAGTTTGCTGCGAAAGTGAACGGTAGATATGCTCGAAAAAGCCACAGCGATTGAATACTGAACGTCGTGAGTAAATAAGCATGTCGTGCACATGATTAGCTATCAGATTTTGCAGTTCGTTGGTAATTTTGATGCGCAAAACAGTGCGCATCCGATGTCCACGGCTATCATAATAACTCAGTCTTAGTTTGCAAATGCCAATGCACTGTTCGCGATCTTGTTCGTTGTCCTTTAATAGAATAACAGCCATAGGTGATTTATTGCCATTGCCGATTACGTCCTTAAAGGCCGCATGTGCAGGCTGGGCGAAAAAAAGAAGCGATGCTGCTTTGACCATGAACTTGGCCCTTCCTTGTAAACATCACTGTTTCCTTAGTAAATGGTAAATCAATAGACTCCCGAAAGTCTTCGTTTGGAGACCCAATAGTAAAGTACTGTCTTCCTTGCTTGAAAGCTGACAGGTAAAGGTCAGCAGAAAATACAACAGCTGGGCCTTTGACGTGATTGTCATATTCAGTCACGATTATTAGTAAATAGTTTCTGAGGAGTGGACTTTGATTTTTGCCGCAGACCGATCGTAATTCGATGAATTCCATAAATTCCCCTCTTCCCAGGTCATCAGAGTTAAACTCGTTTATGACAACGCTGCTTATTTTTACTGGGGGGGGGGCGGGGGCCCCCACTCGGCAACCTTCCCCCCTCCACATTCGAGGTTCCCCCAATAAAAGAAGCCCCCATAAATTTTGACCTCCCCCCATAACTCAAAAAATTGCCAGATTTCACCATTTTTACCCTAAATTTTTAAAAATTTTTCCGGCTTCGCCGGAATTTTAACGAAATTTTCGCTATTTTAGCGTAAAAATACCTAAAATTAGTCATTTTGTAGCGATTTTTGACAATTTTTACACAAAAAAAACCTAAAAATTTGCAAATTTTTTCCAAAAATATGCCCCCCACTTTTGGTGAGCCCCCCCATCGATGGGGGGGCAACTTTGAGCCCCCCATATCCCCCCCATAAATTTTGGCCTAAAAATAAGCCAGCGACGTCGCAGTCATTTAATTCAGAGTATCAGTAATATAGCAAAGCTAAAAATAGCAGAGTCGTTGGAGTAGACCGCATTGTAACGAAGTAACATGGGAGCAATGCAGCAGAAAATATAGACAATCAAGAAACCTTGTCGGTTTTACGTAACATAGGCAGCTATACACTTTGCAGACAGAAGGTTGTTTGGAATGTTTACAGAAGGCTGCTGTAGCTAAGATAACGCGAAATAACTTGTTTTCCACCTTGTGTAGCTGACAAGCCAAGCAGTTTCGTTTTCGTACGCAATACTTTATTAGCTATATACTCAACGCTCAGTTAATAGAAGATTAGATCAGATATATACTACGGACTATAAGACTGCGTAGTCCGCGTACTACGCATTAAAAGACTGCGCAGTGCGTAATCAGCGTACTACGCATTAAAGACTACGCAGTCGCAGTGCGTAGTCCGCGTACTACGGACTAAATACTGCGCAGTGCGTGGTCAGTGAATTACGCATTAAATACTGCGCAGTTCGTAATACGCGTACTACGCATTAAAGACTACGCAGTGCGTAGTCCGCGGCGCGTACTGCGGACTAAATACTGCGCAGTGCGTAGTCAGTGTACAAAGCACTAAAAAGACTGCGCAATGCGTAATCCGCGTCCTACGGAGAGAAAGCACTGCGTTGTCTTTTGCGTCGCCTTGCGTAGTTGCGTAGTCTTCATTGGCGGCGCGCGACGGCGTTGCGTAGTCCTTTGTATTGGCTTGCGTAGTGCGTGGGTCTAGCCTATACTGGTGTAGGCTGAGTGTAGGCTGTAGTCCTGTAGTCATGTCAGTAGAACTCGAAGGAGATGCCTCCGATGTGCAAGAACGTGGCACATTAAAAAGTGTATGCATGATAAAGTATGTATTGTTTAAGTAAAAAGTGCCCTATCGTCGGTGCCCATAATATGTAAGTGTTTGCCAAGGAGAAAAATAAGGTTCCTGGTTGTACAAGCTGTACATAAAATAAAAGACAAAGAACAGTTCAACTATGTATTTTTCTGAAGTCTAGAGTCTGAACTCATTGAGAATGTGTGTGTTAGTGAGGGCAATGGCGCACTTTTCCATTTGATGCAGACGGTCTAGTAGTTCCTGAAGCTCCAGCAACCGTAGAGGAGCTGGCATAGCTGGTGTTAGATCCAAGAGCTGGATGATTGGAGACGCTTGGAGCAGAACATTGCAGATGAAGTAAATTGAATAGGAAAGGCACACAACAAGCTAGTACATAGAAGTTGTCAACAGTGTTAATAAGCTATAAAGTCTCAAACAAGTGTGTATTCATACGAGGCAATGACAAGTATACTTTTAAATATTAGTTTGATTTATTCATTTGTTTTAAGTAACAACTTGTAGGGTTGGTTTTTATCCGGAAAAAAAGATTGCCGGAAAAAACCTTTTTCCGGTTTTTTCCCATTTTTTTCCTTTTTTTTCCGGTCACCCAAAAACTCACCAATTTGCTAAAAGTTGTGTTATTTCATGTTTCTGCATTGCATGCATAAAAACCGTTTTCAACATGTTTAATAGCCCCACCGTGTAGTGCGCACTTACACAAGCGGTTACAATGATTTCATTATTGATTATAGGAATTAATTTTTTCCAGCAGACAATACTGTAGAATATATAAACTACAGGTGACTTGTGTATACCTGGACGGTTCTGCTAGACCAGGTCTGTGCTTTTCGTAGGTAATACACCTCGCAAAGTAAAGAATACCATATGTTTTAAAAGGTTTTGGCTGAACATTCCACTGTTTAGCATGGAATTGTTAAGTCTACCTGAGTTACGCAACTACGTATATGCACATTCCACGGCAAAAAATCTTAAATCCCAGAATTAGCTCAACTTCATGGATATTGTCTTATTGGTTCATGAAACAGTGTTTTTGATAGTTCCTTAATGTTCTGATTTCATAAATTAACTTTCAAAACATGTCTCGAATATTTTTCCATTTTTTCCGATGCTTCGAAAAAATCCCAAATACAATTTGGTCAGATTTAGCATACCCCCACCTACTATGACCCACGGAAAAAGTTGTAAATAGTGCGAAATCGCAGGAAAAGTTCAGAAAACATTATATTCCGCTGGAAAAATCGTTAAAATAACATTAGGAATATTTTTCCATTTTTTTCCACCCCATCGGAAAAATGGAAAAAACGGAAAAAACCTCTTTTCCAGTCCTTTTTTCCGCGCCCATCCCTAACAACTTGGCTTTGAGCATTAACATAATTAGCCAACTGGACTAAATAGTATGGCGTTGTTTTCTATCTAGTTAAAGTAGTCGCCCATTAGCCCTGTTGCCCTGTTGAGATATAAAAGATATAGTTTTATGTTGGTCATTCATTCGTATTTTGATTACGGTTGTCGTCATTAAAAATATACATTAATTATTAGACTAATGTACATATGATGGTAGGACTTTTGCAAAGTTGCAGCCATGATTTGCACTAAAGTAGTGTACCGCTTGTTGATAAGTTTATAGTTATAACAAGAATAAAAATGCTCCGATGAAGCATGAAAAATGCAATATGGGTGCCATTAGGTTGTAAATGACAGAGGACTAGGCTTTAAAACGTTAATATTGGAGGGGCAGGTTGTAAATGCCAGAAGGTTAATAGCGCACTAATATGGACCAGCTTCGCTGAACAACCCATATTCGCGAATGCTGCCCAGAAAGTTTTATCTTAATTATTAATTATTAACATTAATTATTAGACTAAGGTACATATGATGGTAGGACGTTTGCAAAGTTGCAGCCGTGATTTGCACTAAAATAGTGTACCGCTTTTTAATAAGTTTATAGTTATAGTAAAGTAAAGTAAAGCAAATTTATTCGCACGACACAGTTACACACGTACAAAGTAGTGAATATAGTCAGAGGGGGGAAAAAACAACGATTTTCGAAATAAGGTTATTACTCGCTACAGACTGTAGCTAGCCAGACGCTTTATATACCAGCATGTAGGGCTTGGCCTGTACTTTCTATACCACCAGTAAAATCAGCATTCGGTTGTACTTCTAGTAGGCTAGCCTCAATATAGACCATCTTTTTTTCCCCACAAGTGGGGGGAAAAAAGATGGGGGTGGAGAAAAAAAGATGGCACCGAATTTCGTTCCTTTACCACCACAGCAGCAGATAATTGGCGTTTAAAGGCATAAAACGCAATATCTACTTCTAAAAAACTCGTTGCCGGCAGCCAGGCTTAGTATTATCCATCGTAAATGCCAAACTTAGTAATGAGCCAACATTGCTAGGAAATTAAGATTTTTGGTCTACAAAATCTTATTTTTTTCGGTAATTTATAATTTAATCGCCTTTTGTGTTAACTTGCAATGATAAAATACACCATTTTGCAATATTAACCCTGCAAGAAATTGATCGTTAGGTGTATAAAACATTGCAGTAAATACAAATTGTTTTAGTTTAAAATTATTAAAGATAGTATTGAAATCATTGAAGCAAATTTTTTTCTCAACCCCCCCCCCCCCTCGCTCCCCCTCTAGTCCAGTGGTGCCGTGTTAATATTTTAGATTTAATTATTTATTTCTATTATTATATTTTATTTATTTGGTTTTTTATTGTATCTTAGATTCACCGTGGATCGACGTATATTTGTGGTGGGTTTTGGTCTCTATGGCTCCATCCACGGGCCCACTGAGTATCAAGTTAACATACAGGTAGGCTAGAGTTTACTATTATCTATCACTGTCAGTATACAGATAGTTTTATCGTATACTAGGGTTTATTGTGCGTTCTTTCACCAGTATGCTGGGTTTATTTTACGCCAAAAAGTGGGGGGTGGGGAGAGTGGGGGAACCCCCCCCCCACTAGTGGAGGGGAGGTCCAAAAGCACCAAAAGTGGGGGCTGGGGGAAGAAAAGTGGTGTAAACTTGCTAAAACTACATATAGTAAAATATTTCCTGTTTTCTACATATACTGCTATAACTATGCTTAAAAGTGCTCAAAAATTGAATTGGAGTACCAAAATCGACGATTTTTGATCAACAAATTTCGGCGACGCCATTTTTGGAAACTGACCAAAAGTCCTTTAGAATTTGGCATTTTTCTGGGCACCTTATAGTGAGTGGGGGGGAAGCCCCAAGAAAGTGGGGGTGGGGCCGAGTGGGGGGGGGGGGGAAGAGGTCGAGTGGGGGGCGCCCTGAAAAGTGTACCCAGGTGTGTCAGAGTGCATACTGTCTTGCATACCTGGCCTCCGCGGTTCTGTGTTCTTGTTTCTGAAACTGTATGAAAGTTTTGTTAAAGATAAAATATTTTACCTTTGTGTTTCTAAGTTTTCCTAGTTCACTGGCATACAGTAGTATGACATGACGACAATTGGAACATGTCACATAGCTTCGTTCATGACAGTCAACTGGCAGTTTTTTAAGGCTCTGAAAGGGAGGGGGCAAAACCAGGTAAAAATATACCTAATTTTTAGCGAAAAATACGCATTTTTAGGGGTAAAATGCAAAAATTCGCTGTTTATAGCTCTAAACGTAATTTTTTATTCCGTAATTTACCTAAACATTGAGAGCAGTTTTGGAAAGTTGACTTTGAAAACTTAGTTTCATTCGAGACTTTTTGGATGACCACCGAAAAAGTTGGTGAAGGTATGCCGAGAAATGAGGTAGAAGGGGGTTGGGTCAGCGAGGTTGCTCCGATAAATTGGGTTTTTTTTTTTTTTTTCACTAAAAACATGCCAGCTTTAGTGATACATGCTCAGGTCAACTTGTATCTACAGTTAAACCGAATAGGATGCCGAATTTTTTGTCGATATTGAAAAGTATAGTTTTTTGAGTATTGCTGTCTATTTTCGGCAGTTTTTTCACATTTTTTTAGATTATTCATTGTGGTTCGGGTAAGATTATGGGTGCCAACGATACCTCCTTTCAGTGCGATGGCTCTACGTCCACGTTTCGTGTCCTGTTCAAGGAACCCGTAGAGATATCACCCTGTGTCACCTATATTGCCTCGGCTACTCTAAAGGTTGGTGCGCTGTGTCTGTTGATTAATAAAATTTTTGTTTGATTTGAGATTTGTTTGTTCTACTGAGAGAGAAATTAATAGTAAAAATTTATTGTGGAGGTGTGAAAAGTTTGCAGATTTTATGTTTCAATGATTTCGAATTTGACGGCTAATTTGTCAGGAAAGAACGTTTTCTAAACTGCCTTCGAATTTTTGCTAATCTCATTAATTTTTGCTCTATTTTCTCCGGAAGCAAAAACCCTTATCTTTTCTTTTTTGCTTTCGCAGCAACATTTGACAAATAATGATTGAATTTTTGGGGGCACACGTCATGTGTACTGTAGTTTCAGTCAACTAATGACCTCTGGTCATTAAGTTTAGACTACAGTTTTATGACAGGTTGTGCCAAAAGTATATTATTAATAAGATCACTGGATCCTGCGAGATTGTCTTGATTGTTGCAACAATCAGAGCGACAATAGTTTATCATGCTTAAAGCAGTGATTACAGACACGTCATTGTTGAACAGTATTAATGTTAGTTTCGTGTTGATTGTACTAATGATTATTGTGTACTCATAGAGAAATAATGAAAAACGCCTGCCTGCAGTCACTAAGGCCGAAGCCTTAGTCCGAAACAGGAGAGAGAGTAATTATTGTGGTGTACGGTATTACTACTTACTGTTCGATTGTTTCTGTATCTTGTGTGTCTTCTTTTCTAGGGTCCGGACTCCCACTATGGGACCTAGGGCCTACGTCGTGTGGTCCATCAGTCCTCCTCCAATGGGATGGTAACCTTCCAGTTTACCTATGCCGCTGGGAAACAACAATGGCACTTCTGTTGAAGATGGGCAGATTCCTGAGATCATTTTCTATACCAAACTTGGATCATAGAGCCCGCTATTATACAGTCTGGAAGTGACACCCTGTTCATTGTGCTAAAAGTACTGTATGTATGTATGTACGTATGTATGTATGTTGTATTTGTTGGAGATATTGTCGTGTAAATATTGAGTATTGTTTCGTATTTTGCGTATCTGTCAATAGATTACGTATATATTTATTTCCTTATCAATAGCTATAGTACAGACAGAGCGGTGGTTTTTTGTCAGCAGATTGTTTGTCCGTATCTGTTTTGTGATTCGGCCTGTTGTGCTGGATGACAATTTGACAGTCTGTCATTTTTGTAATTCGTCATTTTGTTTGTTTCTATTTGTTGTTTTTAGCACTATATTATCGTCTCTAATTGCTGTTGTGTTTTGAGATTGATCGACTTTTAAATGTTATTATATCCCAGTCTTTGTATTAGTATTGAAAAATGTAAGTATGATATGAAATAGGTCTTTGGGCTCTGTCAAAACTTACCTATGTCATCTCTGAGAAAAGTGAAAATCTAGTTTAAACCGGTGTTTATACCACTGAGTACACTCTGTGTAAACTAACTACCTTTAGAACTGTTATACCTTCTTTACCTTAGTTTACATTTCGTTACTGTATAAGTTACTAGATATATAAATGTTACACCTTGTTGGTGCGATAGTCGTGAAGTGTACTTTGCGATTGGCAGCTTCAATATTGTCTTACAACAACCTTACAATTGGCTTTACGAGCTATTTGTATGAACTAGTATATTTAGGCTGTTTTTGACTGTCTCCTTGTTAAGGACTATTCGATGTTTTCTGTGTTACAGTTTATTGTTTTGTTTCGTTTCGTCTATTGTGGTTATCTATACCTATGACTTTGAGTGTTTACAATACATTAACTGGGCTTTTTCTAAGCGAAAAAAGTGGGGGATGGGGAAGTGGGGGAAGATTTTTTCCCCCCACTAGTGGGGGGACCCAAGAAGTGGGGGGGTCCAAAGTTGTCTAAAATTGACAAAAAATGCAGAAAAAATAGCCTGTTTCTCAACCTATATTGCTATAACTATGTAAAAAAAAGTGCTCAAACATTGAGTTTGAGTACCAAAATAGAGGATTTTTAACCAAAAAATTCTGGCGAAGCCGAAAAATTTTTGAAAATTTTGACCAAAAATCCTTAAAATTTGGCATTATCTGGGCATCTTATAGTGAGTGGGGGGAGCCCAAAAAAAAGTGGGGGGGAAAGGGGTCGAGTGGTGGGAGACCCAAAAAAAGTGGGGGGGCCCCACCCCCCCTCAGTAAAAGCCCAGATTTATCTCTATGTCCTTCGTTTTCCACGTCTTTCTGTGTGATGAAGCTCTGGTTTTTCTCGGACTCGAAAAATTTTAATTTTAATCCCTGAAAACGACTGTTGAAGTTAAAGGAACTGGGATAATCCAATAGAAACAGTCGGTTGCACCAAATATGATTAACTTCTAACTAAAATGGTATTATAACTAGTCTTAATCTTATTTTAGCCCAATTCTCCGTTACACAAAGTTAGTTAGATCTTTAAAATCTGATTATCTCTAGACCAATCAGTATTTTACCGGTTGCGCTCTTGCAAATCAAGTATATACAAGCTTTACTGTCACAATGATGACTTTTAGTTAGATTTAATCAGATGTTAGTCAGAAGCTAGTCAAATGTCAATCTTACCTCTGACTAGAATTAAAATCCAAATAACTTTAAATTTGGTGTAACAGAAAATTAGAGCTTAATTACAAATTAGTCTAATTAGATGTTAATCAGATTTGCTGCAACCGGCCGTAAATACTTCTGGTTGAGTAAAGTAGTTGCGTTATGTTTTATGTATACTCAAAAATTTGGACTTAAATTGTAATAAGATTTTATGTCTATTCTGATTTTATATGTCTATTCTTGAGTTTGGTAAAGTCTTGTATTGATGAAATGTGCAAGGAATATGTATTTTCTCCTAGTGGACGAAAAGATAGTGTAGTGATATCGTAGTACTCAAACATGGGTGGGGGGGGGGTGAAGACCCCCAAGAATCATCATTGATAAAAGTATCTTAAGTGTATATTATTTAAATTATCCGTTCGCATAATCTCCTTGCCATGTCAGTTATATTGGAAAATTTGTTTTATGTCGCCAGTGAAATGTGTATAAAATAAAATTAGCTGGTGTTTGCTTGTCAGGATCAGGCTTGGTGGCTTAGTGTAGATTAGTGACGATTAAAAGGCGGGGGCGCTACGATAGTGTTGGCCGTCCCGTTTTTTGACTCGGCCGGCCGGGTCAAACGAACAGTTCAGTTTCATTGTTTTTGGTTCACATAGTGTAGCGAGAATATATTTTAGAATTAACATGGAGACTAATTTAGTAATAAATGTTTTCACGACTGGTCGCCTCAAGACGACGTTAACATAAAACCAAAGGGGGATGGTATCTCAACATCATAAATAGCGTACAATGTCTAGGAAGTTGATATAGTGTTGTTTCAGCAGCTGAAACTGAAACTGAAACCTAGTTTCAGCTTGTACATGTTTCAGTTTCAGTTGCTGAAACTGAAACTGAAACTGAAACTGAAACCATGACAGATTTGGAGCTGAAACTGAAACTGAAACTTAGTCGAAGTGAGAGCTGAAACTGAAACTGAAACTGAAATTAAAATAACTTTGAGCTGAAACTGAAACTGAAACTAGAACCGTTTTGGAGCTGAAACTGAAACTGAAACAGTTTCAGCTCCACATTAAGACTGAAACTAGTTTCAGCTCTCGCTGAAGCTGAAATCATATATTTTCAGCTCTCGCCGAAGCTGAAACTATTTTCAGCTCTCGCTGAAGTTGAAACTAGTTTCAGCTCTCGCTGAAGCTGAAATATGTTTCAGCTCTAGCGTATCCATGTTCAGCATAGACGAGTGTTTCAAAACTGGGTCCTGTTCCCAGCATGTAAACTTCCAGCAAATATATACGTTTAACTAGTGCTTTTTACAGAACAGACCAAAATTGTACATAACAGAGTGACAAGTAATGCTGCATTAAAACTTTAGTATCATTGCATTAAATGCATTAAATGCGTTAAAATTAAATACATTAAAACGTTAAAATACGACTGTATGGCAGGCAATGTTTATTTGATCTGTTTCCAATTAATTTTCTTTTTTCAGATTATTAAATAATCATTTTAAGATTTCCCAACTTAATTAATAAATCTTTTATAAAATCATTACATA
Source organism: Trissonchulus latispiculum (assembly GCA_030248195.1). Classification (NCBI taxonomy): domain Eukaryota; kingdom Metazoa; phylum Nematoda; class Enoplea; order Enoplida; family Ironidae; genus Trissonchulus; species Trissonchulus latispiculum. Next base: position 28,321 of record JASAND010011019.1, read on the forward strand.
AGGAGAAGGACAAGGAGCCTAGCACCAACAACTAAAAGATCCCCAAATTTAAGGTTAATTAAATCGCCTTCTTGCGGGTTCTGGAGGATGACGCTGTCATGCTTGATTCTGAGGAAGGACCGAGAGGACAGTGCGAACTCACTCGCTGTGCTTCCACACGTATTAGGCTATATCATTGAATAGCACATCTGGAACCCTTCTCACCAGCAGTTAATTAATTTGATTAGCATAACATAAGGATAACTAGAGGATAACAAAAAGCTGAAACTCATTTTAGTCAGAGCTGTAACTGAAAACTATAAAAGACTTGGACTGAAACTGAAAACTAAAGAAACTTGGAGCTGAAACTGAAACTAAAACTGAAACTCATTTTAGTCAGAGCTGAAACTGAAACTGAAACTGAAACTAGAACAAATTTGGAGCTGAAACTGAAACTGAAACTAAGCTAAACTACGAGCTGAAACTGAAACTGAAACTGAAACTGAAACTAGAACAAATTTTGAGCTGAAACTGAAACTGAAACCTTTCTGAAAGTGGAGCTGAAACTGAAACTGAAACTGAAACTAAACAGGACAGCGTAAACATCACTAGTTGATAGTTCTAAAAATAAAAAACTTTAATAAAAGAATATTGCATCACGTGAATAATAACCCAAATAATTCAAGATAGTTTTCTCTTATGATTATATACTTTATATCCACATTGGGATTTCCACAAAATACGATCCATTTATTTGAGTACAAGCTAAATGGCCAGAACCAAATTTCTACTTCAATTTTCCTGATCTTTGATCCGGCAGAGTTTTGGGATTTCCACAAAATATTGCCATTTTCAAAAATAGTTAAAAAATTCGGTTTCAAAATACGGATGCAGGAATCACAATTTTAAAAAAGCTTCTAAACCGAGATAAACTGCTTTCAAACTTTCAATCACTCAGAGGAATAAGTTGATGCAGAGTTGGAAGTGGGTCTCGGGTACCCGCGGGTAGACTTCCAGATCAGTGGGTACCCGCGGGTATACTTCCAGATCAATGGGTACCCGCCGGTCAGAGCGGGTCAAAGGTTATTTATGTTTACATCATCTTTAGTCAAAATTTTGGGCTAATTTCACAAGAAAATTTACAATTCATGTGTTAAATTTTCAATTTTTTCTCTAACTTTTGGGCTCTTTTGTAGGTCTTTTATACATTATAATATTGTTTTTATGATAAAATTATTTATTTCTACTCTGTCTTGAATTTTTAGTCAAAAAGTCAAAAATATTTCAGTAATATCTCCCGGACATAGTCATTGGCATAAATATTTTTATTATTATTACACAAATCCTTTAATGCTTCTGCATCTGCATTGATTGACAAACTGTTTGAGCGAAAACAATGTTTACAGCTTATTGCAACAGCCTGCAAATCTCTTTCCGTAAATAGCGTGAGCTACTTCCAATAAATAATTCTATAACGCCAAGCTTGAAATTTCGACAGTTTAAAGAGTGATGATTATTCCTAATTTTCTTGGTGCTAATAAAGCGTATATATGATATAAATGGTAGTTTGCTATCATATCCAAGTTAGGAGTGGACAGTGTTATATAAACACTCCCAGCGGTAGTTGCTACTCGGCTGTAAAAATAATAACAATGAATGAACTGAACTTTTACGAAATTAGGTACTACAAGAAAATAGACTAAAATAGAGATCTTCAAAACTTTGCCTAAATACTGATTCTACTGACCTATCGAGGTCCCAACACTTTCGCGATCGCATAGCATCCTCAGTACTAACGAAAACGAAGATGAAACAAGCTGTAGTTAGCTGTGAACGCCAAATTTTTGTTTGAAAGTTCTAATACTTCACTACGTACATTTTAAAAGCATTAATTTTGCTCGATGCATGTTGTAGAGTACTTAAATCTGCGAAAATGTCCAAATTTAAGAAGTGGGTCAAGTGGGTCGACGAAATTTCAGTGGGTCGCGGTCAGTCCGCGGGTCGCGGGTCACGAAATTGCGACCCACTTCCAACCTGAGCTCGATGCCGCTCCCAAATGATTAGAGAACTGATTTTGGAAGCTGGTCAGGTGGAATTAGTGTTGGACGGACATTTCCTGACCGGGAAAGGTTTTAAAACATTGAAGGTTGAGGCGACGTTTCGGTTCGAATTCAGAATTCCCCGTTTCTTAATTCAACAGTAACCTTTAAATTTAATGTAGTGATTGATGGCTGCTTAAGGTCTATCTCCTTGTCCGTAGTCATTTGACATTTGCAAATTGCAGTGCTAAGTTAGCAGTGTCGTAATCACGTACGATAGTCAGTGGATGAGCCAGCATTACCCGATCTGGGCTTTGCATTACTTTTTTCGCGCGAAAATAAAATACACAAGACTAGCGAAGTTGACCGTATTTAACTTTCAATTTTTCTTTTTTGACCACTTTGAAGCTCCGTATATAACTCCTCGCAATTCGAGAGAGAGAGAGAACTGTGGCTGTTTGCATATGAAAATTTTGCCTAGGCTTAGGGCTGCTTAGTTTTTTCGCTTACGGATCATGAAACGAGAGTTTACTGTCTTATATATCTCCTGATTTAGAGATTCCTATGTTCCAGAAACTACAGGAATCACTTTTGTTGTTGCCCGGCCGGTTTTTTGACTCGGCCGGCCGGCCGAGCTTAGAACCCGCCCGGCCGGCCAAAACCGGCCGGCCGGGTCAAACAGGCCGGCCGGTACCAGTTTGCCCTAT
>JASAND010011020.1:0-20077 GCA_030248195.1 Trissonchulus latispiculum
AATAAATAGGAAGAAAGAATAGCATAAAGTGTAGTATATAGAGTATTACCGAAGCTAAAAATGGCATTTCGCAAACGTACAGCGCTTTTCCCTGGTGCAACTGGCACTAAAAAGCGTAGAAGAAAGTCTAGCAAAGTTGGTAAAGTTAATAAAAGGAAGCGAAAGTCTAGCACTAAACGTAAACGTAAAGTAACAAGACGCAAACGTAGACGATGAATAAAAAATCTAATTTGTTTTGAGCTTGCAGTGTCGAGTCTTTAGACTATACGACATTACCCGATGTACAGCAGACAATTGAGTCTTCTCAAATTCTAGAAATTCCATGTTACACAAGTTTACCGCGAGATGATTTAAAAAGTTTAGACTTTCGTCTTGATAAAACAGATGCTTTTATAGACTTGGATCAAACATTTTTCTACATAAAATTACAAGTTTTGAAAAATGATAACACCGAGCTAGCTGAAGATAATTTTGTTGCGCCCATAAATTTATTTGGTTATGCAATTTTCGCAAACTGCGAAATTTATATTAGCGATCAACGAATCACTACCGATCAAGTAATATTCCCTTGGCTATGCTACTTGCGCTATCTTTTATTTGAACCAAAGGATGCATTTACCCTCAAACTTATAAACTGGATTAAAGATCCAGCGGGGACTTTAAGTGTACACTACATACCGCGTTCTGCAGAGGAAACAAAAGAAGTAGCCACTACTACTAGTGACCAGGTCAGTACCACTGAAAACAAGAAACCAAAACGTTATATTTTGAATTCAGCGATGGAAGAGAGACATAAACTAATTGAAAAATCCCAAAAGTTAGAACTGTTGTTACCTTTAATGAGTGACATTAGAAAATTTGGTAGGTTAATTCCTAGCCAAACGGAAATTACAATTAGATTTCTACGAACTCCTTCGTCTTTTGCACTGTTCGACCAACTAGAACGCTTAACATATAAAATTAAAGTTCTAGATGCAAAACTTTATGTTCCAAGAGTGAAATTGACGCAGCCTGCCATTACGGCTTACGATAAGTTGCTAAATTCGAAAGGTTTCCATTATCCCACTACCCGATACATCGGTAAAGCCCGGGCCTTAGCGCAAAATGATCAAAACGCTGAATGGACAGTATTCACCGGTAACCTTCCCCAACGGATTTTCTTGTTTATGATTGACAGCAGTGCGTATAATGCGCAAATATTCAGCAACCCTTTTGATTTTAAGTTGTACCACTTGGGAACACTAAGCGTATACGTTAATGACCAAAGTTTACCTCAAGCAGCGAGCTTGACTTACGATAAGGACAATTTTGACAAACTCAGAGTTTTCATGTATGCCTTGATGGGTGTCACTGGAGAAAATCCAAATCTGGATTTGAGTTTGGAAGATTTTGAGGGTGCGTACGGAATTTTTGCAATAGACTGCACTAAAGATCAAGCAGCCTTTTGCGAATACAATAATCCTACACAACAAGGAAACTTGAGAGTAAAGTTGGACTTCAAGAAACCGCTTTATACAGCGGTGACACTATTGGTGATTGGAGAATTTGATACTATGCTTCATATAGATAGCTCGCGCAAACCTACTTGGACTGAATAGAAACTAATAAAAGAGCAGAGATATCACAACTAAACAAACACTATGGCGCTTTTACAACCTTATACAATGATAGTTTCGGGTGTGACAGGTAGCGGAAAATCTGTCTTTATAAGTAAACTTTTGGAGAATCAATCTGAGATACACAATAAACCTTTTGACAAAATTTTCTACTTGCACTCTATGTTTCAAGATCTTTATAAAGACTTGCTTAACAAAGTACCCAATATTGAAATGATTCAGGGTATACCAACAGATTTGGCAGAAACAGTGACCAGTAGCGACGGCGACACGCTGATAGTTCTTGATGATTTAATGTTTGAACTGGAAAACGATAAAAGATTGCCGGCATTATTTACGAAATGTCGCCATGCCAACTGTTCAATAATTTTAGTGTTGCAAAATTTTTATCACGAATCAAAATATCTAAGAACTATCACACGCAACGCACACTATATTGTGCTTTTCCCCAATCCCAGAGATGCTCAAATTATAAGTCGCCTAGGACAACAAATTTTCCCACCCAAATTTCTACCAGACGCTTTTGCCCAAGCTACGTCCAAGCCTTTCGGCTACTTGCTTTTGGACTTAAAACCAACCACCGATCCACGATTTAGAGTTAAAGAAGGTATATTTCCGGGTGAACAGCATTACTTATATTTACGTAAAGGTAATAAATAGAAACTAACATCTTAAGATTCACACAAAATGTCGACAGTAGTAAAAACTAACGTTCACTTTTTGCATGTGCTCGCCGAAGCGCCTCCTAAAGTTATTTCTGCGATGCTTAGTACTGCAAGGAAAAGTTTAATAAAAACAATCTCGGAAGTAGCTCTTAACGTTGTAAATGGTCGAGTACCCCTAACTCCCCAACAGCAAAGAAAACTGAAACGATATACTAAACTAGCAGAACTTTTAACAAATAAGAAGGTACCAGATAGTCGCAAAGTTGCAATAGTCAAAAGGAATCCTCTTTTGCTGAAATTTCTGTTAGAACCAGCACTGAAGTTTCTGGAAACGTTTATATAAATGGCGCAACGAATGGTAGTGATACCGGAAACTGTGTATCAAAAATTGTTGACATCCCAAGGAAGCACAACAGCTCCTCAAACTTCAACTCAGTATCAAAATGTTGAATCCAACACTGAAACATTACAAAATTTAGCGGATCTTTTACCGAAACAATACAGAAATAAAGCCAGAATTTTGCTGCACTATTTAGAGGGAAACATAAAGTTGGATTCATCCCAAAGGATTTTGTATCCACCTACTAATGAGAAGGGTTCACATTTGCTCGATTTAGTCAAATATTTTGTTACACCTAATCATATTAAGCAATTAAGGCCCTTAGATGCACCAAAGCTTGCAAAATTGTTAAAAGAGCTCGGCGTCCCTAAAGCTGCAATTTCACGAAATGAAATTAATAAAAGACACAAACAAGCTATTAAATCATACTACGAATGGATACCTTAATGGTAACTCCTGTTTCAATTCTCGGGGTTGATTGCTCGCGACTAACATTTTCTGTGTACAGCTTAACTACAAGTTGCCAAAACTTGGGAGAGAAGAATATTAGAGATTTTCTAAACTCGCTACTGCAAGCTACGGAATCAAGAGATAAGGTGGTATTTATTTTTGAAGACGAACACTTTCATTCATTCCAGACATCTATTTTATTAAGTGGCGCTGTAAATACCACAAACTTTGCTAGACTTTTTGCAGACGATCGATCAGTTACCGTAACATTTATACATATAAAATGTACATAAATATTATTTCGCGTTGGGAAGAACGCGGTAAATTTGGAGTATTTGTATTTATTTTGATATTTATATTGAGTGTTTTGATTGTACTGTTTAAACAAGGGCAACTGTTGTTAAATGTCACTCTTGCAGCCCTGCCAACACAATCGAACACAGTAATGTGTTTCCAGAATTTTACTCGAACAATCCCAGAGGAGTATATCCCTTCAACAGGATATAGGATTCTTTGGGATAATTTAGATGCTCGTAGACTTAGAGCAAGTATTGGATTAGATATTCCAAAAGCGGATAAATTATGGGGTGCAAGAGTTGTGTATTTGTTTCGTATCTTTGATGATATATTACAAACTGTTCGTAAAGATGTTCCCCTAAAATTATTATTGATTGTTGATGAAGATTCAAAACTTTTCTATATTCGTAATTGTTTGAATGGGGCAACTGTTGTTGAAAAGTTAAGTGAATTCGATCTTGAATTTGTATTGGAACATACGTATATACAAATGCATATAGATTTTCTATAGTGGCAGGTGTTTCACAGCAGGAGGTCGAATTAAATTTAGAAACTCTAAGATGTTTCACAGCAGGAGATCTAAACCGACGCCAAGTGGCAGATGTTTTCACAGCAGGAGGTCGAGTGAAATTTAGAAAACTATTGAGGCCAAGTGACAGATGTTTCACAGCAGGAGGTCTAAACCGACGCCAAGTGGTAGGTGTTTTGAAAAAGGGTCAATTGAAACTCAGTTGAGTGAGTTAGTCTATTGTTGTCAGTCTTACAGTAAAGTTGTGTCATCATCATGCAGAACTCTGATTGCCATGAACGATTTATTCAACAACCGGATGGAGATATCTACCTATTCTTCACTGGATACTCAACCTTCTCGAACTTTTACCGGCTGCCTTTTCTCATCGATGGTCGCCTTTACCAGACTGTAGAACAATATTATCAGTCGCGGAAGGCTTGGTACTTTAATGACCACGATGCTTATAAGAGGATTCTGGAATGCTGGGCACCGAGTCGGTGCAAGGAACTGGCTAGAGACATCAAGGGCTTTGATAAAGCTGAATGGCGTAAAGCAGCGGAAGATGTGATGCTGATTGCTCTAAGAGCAAAGTTTGGGCAGAACAAGGCAGCTCGGGACAAACTGGTGTCAACCGGCAGTGCAACCCTGGCCGAGGCATCTAAATACGACAAGTTCTTTGGAATTGGAATGGCAATCAATGAAGATGGCGTCGAAGACAGAAGAAACTGGAAAGGACGCAACGTTCATGGCGAAAACTTGATGAAAATACGTGATGAACTCAAGTAATTGTTTTGTGTTGCCCTTGTTAACTTTGTATATAATGTGTATATAGAAAAAAGTGAATGCAAAAAACAAGGAAGCATTCAAAAAAGCAGAAAAGAAAAACTGCAGAAAAAAAGCAGAAAAGAAAAACTGCAGAAAAAAAATCAGAAAAGAAAAACTGCAGAAAAACAAGCCGAAAAGAAAAACTGCAGAAAAAAATGCAGAAAAGAATAACTACAAATGCCGAAAAGAATAGCTGCAAGAAAATGAAAAAAAGCATCCGACCTTAATGGTGCAAATGAAATCATTAATTGATAAGCATATAGCAATAAGTACTCTAGGTCAGCGTGAAAATCCTCTTTGGTGGAAACTGAGAATGAATCGAATAACGGCTTCGCAGTTTGGTCGAATCGCTCGCAGGAAAGGGAACCTTCAGACCACTAAAATGCCAGCAGCTTGTTTGGTTGGCATTAAAGAAGAGATAAACGCGAAACGAGCTTACATAAAATTTATGCTAGAGAAGTACAATGTGGACATTCGTATTTATGACGTAGGTCTCTGCGTTCCTGAATGGGCGCCTTATCTAGGTGCTTCTCCAGATGGAGTTGTTGTCAATAAGTTTGATTCTAGCACCAAACCATGGTTGCTAGAGGTTAAGTGTTTGTACGATACCAACCCTACCCCTCGTTCAATTACACAAATCAGACTAGAGCGAGGAAGTAGCTTCTACTTAAAAGTAGTGAATGGTCAGTACGTTTTACGCAAGGAACACAACTACTATGCACAAGTTCTTGGCCAAATGGCAATTACTGGCATCAGCTTTACTCATTTAGCTGTATATGCTCCCAGAGTAAAGGAGTTGCTAGTAGTTCCTGTTCATTTCAACGAACAGGATTGGTTAAATTTGAAATTAAAATTGGATGAGGTACATTGTGACCAGACCAGAGTGGACAGTGGTCAAGTAGAAATGATGGACACTAGTCCAATGGCTACTGAGGTAGCGGTCCTGGATACTGCGGCTTCTGAGGTAGAGGACATGGACACTAGTGATAATTACGTCAGCATGTATGACTTGCTCCCTCATTTAAGTGCGATTGAAATTTAAACTTTAAAGGCAGGTGCAACACAGCAGGTGTCAAACGGCAGGTGCAAAATAATTTGAAACTTTTGAATTGTTGTACAGCGTCAGTTTGAATTTCTATTTCTCTGAGTCAAGTGGTTATGGGTAGCTTTACTGTTGCCTTTGTAACGGTTGTTTCTGATGGAATTCATGAAATGGGGGAGGTGGTGATGGAGGTATCGGTCCTGGTGTTGTTCCCTGGTGGTGGTACCTATGAAGAAACCTATAGGCCCCGGGCTCCAGTGGCATTCAACTCATTGACTGAAAAGCAGAAGGCTTCATTTTATCGGTCCAGATTGATGAACGGACTGAACTGGGTGGATTCACCACAGCTGCCAACAAAAATGGAAGTCCTGGCCAGGGTTTGTGAGATCATTCAACTGAAAGGGGCAAAGGTGGTGATCACCAAAGGGACTGCCCAGCACAAATTGCTGGTGCAGGCCTTTTCACTGGCTGAGTTGAAGGTTGGGTTGTATGATGCCGGTTATCATCTGGACTACCCTGCTTTTCCCAACATGCCACGTGTGGAAGGTGTCCTTTGCTGTGGAACTCACAACAGAATGAGATTCACCAAGAAGAACATTCAATGTGCCCGCCACAGAGCCCACCAACTGAAGGAAACCTTTTTAAACTTTAATGAATAAACTAAATTGTATTGTAGCAGAATAAACTGAATTGTACATATTGTAGTAATGTAGTGTACTTGTTGTAATAAATGAATAAAAATGAAAAAAAATGAAAAGAGAAAAGAATTGTAAAAAATGAAAGAGAAAAGAATTGTATAAAATATTAAAATTGTAAATAAAAAATATCCGCCTAAATGGCTAAAATATTCGCCTGACTGGCTATTTGCCTAAAGGCTATAAAATTAGTTGGAATTTGGGAAATTAATAAAAGGAAGGCGATGATTTCAATATAAATAAACAAAATTAAAACTAGGAAAGATGGAATTTGAAATAAGCAAAGATTACGCTGCCGATGCAAACCGAATGCGATGTGTGGAAGCAACCATCGGTGCCATGGAAAATGATTTGATTGACGGATCCAATGTGAAGTGCTTTCTTGAGGCTCACTTCCCAGACTGGACTGAAGATAGCCTGATGTTTCTACTGATATCAGATTCCTGCTCTCATATCCTATACAAGGACTGGGTGACCAAGACAGGACTGTTTCAGTCGTCAGGGTTTCAAGGCCGTCCACAACTTCATCTAACGGCCATTCACATCAAATAGTAAGTATCTTAACTAGAGGAACAACGAAATTAATAAAAGGGATTGGTATTTTAATATAAAGGTATTCAGACATTGAATAAACTTACATAAAGCTACTAAAATGATTGAACCATATGAACACCAAGAGTCTAACTTTGGTTTGAAATGGATTCAGATTGATGACCGTGTCCCAATGGACAGCGAAACCTGGATCACTCGGATAAGCAATCTCTTGAGAGGCAAACGTAAAGTCTCTATGATTGTCAACAACGGAACTGGAACACTGGTGCCCATTGGACTGACTGATGTGCGGGACTTTCCCAAGCAGACTGTGGCCCACATTCTTCATAAGAAAACCGCGATTGAGTTCTTTCTGTTCTATGTTCCCGAGCAGGAAGCTGCGGATTCTGCGGATGGATTCGATTGAACTGCGAATGAAGGCTAACTGACGGAAACAACAAACCTCTTCGGAGGTTCCGCCTAGTACTTCGTACATGGCATTGGAACTTTGTTGATGCTTGCAATAATCTCTTTCATTTTTGTTTTAGGAATTATGGATCTTGTTAACGACAATTTAGTATTATTTTCTAACGATATGAAAGCTGAGCCTGTATTGGATTACCTGTTGGAAGTGGGATTATTTTCTCCCAACGTGGCTGAGGATCTCAGGCATCGGACCCCTGACCATGACAGAAATATGGACATTATAGCAACACTTAATCGACACGGAGCCAATGCCTCGATTTTATTTCGAAAGGCACTGCGGAAATCTGGACAGCACGACCTCATGATGATCTTGCCTAGACCAGATCAGCCATTGCAGAGGGACGTTACCTGGAAGGTTTACTCACGTCTACGGAAACTTCAACTACAAGGTCAGGAAATATTCGAATCTATGGAAACCGCCAGGATTGACATTGCATATACGCTGGGGCCTCTGGACTGCGACGTTCGATCGGTGGACTTTACGGAATGGTTGGGAAACCACCCCTGTAAACGATGGACAGTACCCGAATGGCTCATTACACCGTGGAATCATTATGACTGCAACCATTAAATTTATCCTGTATATCTGACTTACCTTGTAGTCACTTGTAAACCCCGCTGTATATTGCTTGAAATAAACATTTTCCGCCAGTTACACTGGCTAGAGAATTTTAAATTCTCTTTTCATAAAATACTAACAACTAACATCAAATAAACAAACTTTGCATTTTCATCACAAATTGTTAGCCACGTACAGAGCGTAGCTCAGGTTGCAGAGAAAAATCATGGGTCACTTGCAGCGTGGAGCTTAGGTTGTAGAGGAAAACTAAGCTCGTATTTAATTCTACATACCCAAAAAAACCCTATATATACACAAACTCCCACTTAAAATAGAGAATTTTCAATTTTAAACTAGGGTCAGCCATGGTTCCGGTTAAGGGTTGGGTACAGCACGGAGCTTTGGTAATGGAGAAAAACTAAGCTCATATTTAAAATCTGCGTGGTTGAAAACCCCCCGTATAAAGTTTTCCCATTGAAAATAAATGAGTTTGAAATTTAAGCTAGGGTTAGCTGTGGTTCCGGTCGAGGGTCAGCTACAGCAAGCAGCATAGGAGATGGAGGAAAACTGAGTTTGTTTTCGAATTCTACATGGTCGAAAACCCCCTGTATAAAGTTTTTCCGGCGAAAATTGACAATTTTTAACTTAAGGTCCATTTTACCGTGGTTCCGGACTAGCGCCTCCCGGCTTCCAGCTCCTCCCGGCCTCTTTGCACCACCACCACCGCCTCTTTGCACCTCCCGGCCTCCGCGCCTCCCGGCCTCTTTGAACCACCACCCCCACCAGGCCGCTTTCGCCGCTCACTCCTCCTCCTCCACCAGCGCCGCTTCGCCGCTTTCGCCGCTCACTCCTCCTCCTCCACCAGCGCCGCTTCGCCGCTTTCGCCGCTCCCTCCTCCTCCTCCTCCCCCAGGAACTACCTGTGGTGCGGACCTATTACTACTTCAATCTCAGCAGCTACCCTAAAAGCAGCAGCCCCATAAAAACCTAAAGTTAACTTCAGACTACTGAAAAGCCAAGCTAAAGATTTTCGGACCACCAATAATGAAATTTTATATTCAACGCACCTAATATTCTAGTTCTGCATGCTACAGTTACATGCTGATTACGTGATTACATTGTATATGACTATATAACCATTGTATTCTGCATGAGACAAATATAAAGAGAATGTGCTTTTTAATCAGAATCTTTTCAGCTAATGACTGAATATTTTATCTACCCAGTAGATTTTCTCATGCCTGAGGGCATAGCTGAAGCTGGAATAACAAGATTTCTAATTACCTATAGGTACCTTTTCTCGTTCTTTTCTTAGACTAAAAAGAATGTACTGGCATGAAATCATTTGCACATAGCAAACAGAACAAGGTATTGTTAGCAGAAACTACAGGTGCAGATAAATGGGCTTTGCTACCTATGCCAAACCTTGTTTCGAGGCTATTGTTAGTTTGAGAACACATGCTAACCATATACCTCGTTGCTCATTAAATGTCTATTATTCGTGCAAAATATCTGAGGTTTAGGTTTAGGGATTAATTACTGTCGAATCTACTGCGTTTCCAGGTATATCCTTTTCTTATACAGTTTTGCAGAGTTTAAAACGAAAGGGTTTATTCTAAAAAGGAAAAGATATATTCCAAAGGGAAAGGTTAAATCCATATCCACTAAAATATTACTTTGCCATTACTTAAATATGTAGTTTACAAAATTCAACGTACGTAATTCAGAACGAGTTTGCTGGAATGAAATAAAGATTAAAATATCTAAGATTATTAAAACTACTTTAAAGTTTAGTAAAAGCTACCTATAGGACATCTTCATGGATGGGACAAATGAGTTCAAGATGATCAATAAGTTTGATCCTCTGCTAAGCTAAGCTTGTATGTGAAATATCATAGACAAGGCTTAATGCTAACCGACAGGAAGAGACCGACAAATTACAACGGGCTCAGGTCAATCACTTAACTCTGAGACTAAAGTTTAGATCTAATTAGTTTGCAGAGAGAGCTCTCGGGAGATCAGTCCTAGATAAAATTTGACAAATTACATAAGGTGGACAGTCTAGAAAATGACCACTGTGGGGATTGATAACGCTAACTAGCCTGACCACGAACTTTCCTAACTGTTCAACAAAATAAGCCTTGGGAAAAGAGGACGTCACAGTTAGCAGACTCCTTGCTCAGTTTATCAAAGTTTCGTGAACAAACAAACCGGATTTTCTCGTTCACGATTACTTTTGAAACATCCACCGGTGTGACCGGAGATCTGGATTTGGGAGATCCAATTTTTAGGCTCTCCAACTTCAATCCAATTAGGTCTCAAACGTGAAAGTGTAAAGTGGGTTTACTCTTAGCGGACGAGGTCTTACCCAATGGGTCGCTTCTCACAGAATCCGCTTTTTGTCCGGCTTATTAGGCAGACATTTGGCAAAAAACTTGAAAACTCAGGTTTTCCTCTCCCACCTGCAGGCTTCGCGCTTTCACATATCAGGTGCTTAAAGCGGCACTTCGACTCGACGGCACTCGTTCAATTTAGTTAACTGATGCCCGTAAAGGAAAGCGAGTGGTGGCGGTATAGCTATAACTTGGGGCTGCTTGCACAATGGTTTAGCTTGCAGCACACAAAAATACAATAACAGATGATTTAATTAATTAAGTTTAAGCTGACAACTGTTCGCTTAAAGTCTAGCTTTGTCTGAATATCGAACGTTTCCTGCGGGCGTCCAAGAAAGTTTGCTGTGAGTCAAAACAATGAGATTATGTCTACGAGTGCAAAACTTTTCCTTGTTTGTCACATTTTGAGTGGCGAAAACGATTACAATAATCAGTACTAACGATATTTCCTCAGTTTCCCAAATGAATCACTACTGGAGCAAAACGCATTATTTTCTGCCTTTAATTGATAGGCTCACGAAGGAAGCTCTTGGGGAAAGTTATTTGCCAGCGACTGCGATATGGTTCGGAGCTAGTAGATAGTTTCAACCCACGAAATAATAAATTGAAAATAATTATGAAAATAAATTTGAGAAAAGATATGTAGTCAGGCGTTAATTTCTTAAAACAAAATTTTGTGGCTATGCTAACAGATAATAAAGCTGTGTTGAACGAGTATTAGTCAACGCAGACAGTGCTTTGCCGAGAAAAAAGAGAAAAAAGTTCCCAATCGTACAATCTAATCCTGCGCAATCATCATAAGGGAGTACTTCTCTAACCTTCTATTACATGACAAAACGTCATCTGTTTGAATCTGACAATCAGCTCAGTGAAACACAAGACTTCAGTCAAGCCTCGCTGATCTTTATCTCTCCAGCTTTTAGCTTAATATCAACAGTAACTTCCCGAAAAAGAAGAAAGTGCAATATAATATGGCTTCAGGACTAGTCCATATCAACTATTTGTCTTGATGTCTCCGCAGTCATGGATTATGAAGCTTTCTCAGTTCAGCGCGGGTCCCATAGGAAGTGCACAGTTTCAGAATGGAGTGCATTTTCTGAAATGTGTTGTCACACTTGGGCAGTATTAAAGTCATAGCTTGTGTCAAGTCGGTCGTATTTGTGGCAGTGGCAGCGTCGATTTAAGCGATGGAATCCGGTACCGGGTCACCGGGTCAACGGGTGAGTTCGGGTCACTCTTCGGACCGAGTCATTGGGTCAGTGCAGTGGGTTGTCAGCGGTCAGACAGCAACATGTTTCGGACCAAGGCTTATTGGTTTGGCAAACTATTATCTACTTTCGTTTACAAAAGCTACAGTCTTATTCTAATTTTTTATAACACCAGATGAAATGTTCTCAATACATATATAATCATTCTATTAAGGGGGTGAAATCCATGAAAATAAAAATTTAATTGTGTTAGGATTGTTAGGAATAAAAATTTAATTGTTTTATGCAAAATTTTCTGGTATTTTTATTTTATTGCAAAATCGAGTCACCGGGTTAGAGCTCAAACAGGTTACCCGGTCAAGTCTAAGTGACACGGTTCCATCACTGGTCGAAGTAAAAAAAGAAAGTTGTGGGCTCTATCTAAATCTAGAGGCCTACAGGTACTTAACTGGCATATCTGGCTCCTCTCAAAACAGCATTGCAAACCTTTGTCACAAATCCCGGGCAGTGATCAGCTTGGTCTAGCAACGGACACTTATATTATTATGAAGTTTGCAGAAAAATTGGTAATTATCTCAGCTTAAACGAAAAGGCCAAACGAATTTAGTTTACGGGAACTGAGTTAGTGATAATTTTCCAATTACAATGTTACACCAACCATGAGGAAAAAGTGGTACGTTGGAGTCATTCCTTGCCTGTTAGGTTATAAATCAGCTTGAAACAAAGTATGCAGATTTTCTCTCCCTGGGTTTAATGCGCACATTCATCAGTCGGAAAAAGCTAAGAGCTGAAGTTGGAGTAAACCTGGCTAAAATCACGCGTGAAAGGTGAACCGTTAAATTTTTCTTCCGGCAGGGTTTGGATCTCGAGCCTCTGATGTTGTTAAGGCGGAGGTCAAAAATGGATAGCCAGTAGCCGCGAGTTTCGCTCATTTTCACATATAATGTGCCCCCGTATGTTCTCAAAAAAGACAAAATATTAGATTTCGAAGGCAAACTGTAAGTAATACAATTTGCAATTTAAATGTATATAACTTATTAACTTATAACTATAATTAAGCATTAACTTATAACTTAATAACAGAGATGTTGCCAAAATAACATGATTTTTTCTTTGATATTGTGAGCCTACACTTTGAAACGACCAGAAAAATGCAAAAGAAAAGAAATTAAATGTTAATCCACCGTACGCAAAATGTCATCACTTGTAAAATATACTGTTGTGATATTGTAAATACAAGTGTAAGTTGTAGCACTGGTGCGCTCAGAGATTTGTATGCACACTAGCAGGCGAAGCTCCGAGTGAAGGGCAGGAGTGCGCGATGCGCACGAGCGCCCTTCACGAGGGCTTGGCCTGCAAGTGAGCTCACAAATTTCTGTGAGCACAGCAAGCACTGCTACAACTGGGTTGTAATATGGATCAGAAATGAAGAAGACTTTTCGTCTTCTTTATGTCATGTCTTCAGAGACTGACATTTGCCTTTGAATTTTCAGTAGTTTATATACTATTCAACCTAATTTGCATATTTCTTTGTGCGGAAAATATATAAGGGGGAGAAATTCTTGATCAGTACAGTCAGTTCTGCTGGCTGCCAGCAGCCTCGCTGCACACTCGACAGGAGAGCAGCGAAGGCTTACCGTGCAGTACAATTGTACTGCACGGTGTAGCGTGCAATTCAATTGTACGCATGCGGTTGTAGCATGGCTCGACTACACTGAGCCATGTTACAATTCATATTGTATAATTCAACACAATTCATAATTCATGTTGTACGTACTTTTGGACTTACGGTGGACTATTTCACTACTTAAGTATTAGGCTTAGAAATTTAGAATAGAAATATTGAATGCACTGCTCTGAAACAATGTTTTGCACGTATTCTTTCTGCAGCAAGCAATTAAGAACTGTGTCATAAAATAATTAGTTGTGCAGCAGGTTTACAATTACTGAAATGTCTGTAAAGCGACACTTAACTTTTGTACAAATCTTGCTTCTTAAACTAAGCTTTGACGAGAATTCTTTACGGTAACGTCTCAGAAAATTTGCAAATGTCGTCCCAAAATAATGTTCATCCATATTCTAGATACGTCAAGGACGCTGTTCAAGATAAGCCTTTTAAAATGCTATAAATCTCATACAGGCAGCTCATCTCAGAAAGGTGGCTAAAGGTGGCAGCCTGAGACTACCAAAACTTAGCCAACACTTCTGATGACGCATGCCTGAGCTTTGATGAAGAATAAAAATACTGCCTCCGTCGAGAGGCGAACCACCGTTCGTCCGCTTTGCAGACAGGACTGCTGTTATTACACTTGAAACCGAAATGTTGACTAACTTCGTTTAACAAATCACATGATAGGTCCTGAAGACAGCATTACCCAAACAGTGAAAAATGTTGGAGCAAAACCGAAGAAATATGCTTACACTAGAATGATTGTTGCATACCTGAATCCATACTGGAAATATTAATAGAGTCAGTGAACCTGCACTCCGTAATTCAAGTTATCTAAAACAGCAGACTTGTAAATAATTAGAATGCCACACATCTCTTCCAAAATAAAATGATATGACGACACACGTTGCCATGGTTAATACCTGATAACCACGTAAATTTTAGTCACATTCACGAAATGAAGCTAAAAGCCTAATGCAAAGATCAAAATTCTTAGAACTGCATATACAGTTTATGCATACCAATAGTGCAACATTACAAAAAATAATCTTTTCCACACATCCCACAACGCAAATACATACTTAAACCACTTAATGACTACGTCAATGAGCGTAGGCTTAATATCCGTCAATTTCGGTAACATTCGAAGCTGTTAACTCAGGGTCCCGTTGCCCAAAAACCGATTTCGCTCAAATTCTGCACAGCTGAAAGCCTATTGTGTGCGGAACTTCGGAGTAACAAGCGAAATAATTTTTAATCGTAGCATACGGCATATTTCAAATCTTAATGGGCTTATCGCTTGGTTTGTAATAGCAACGCTAAGAAATTCTGAATAAGGGAGAGGGGCACAATTTTTCTGCAGTAGTAGGAACGCATATGGTATATCTTTGTGCAAAAGATCAGCTGTATCTATGCATGCGAGCGCAGTTATTTGAGATATTACCTCCATCTAGCGATTTGACGGAAACCGAAATATTACAGATAAGTTCTGTCAAGTGCACAAAGAAAGGGACCGAACCCCAATTTATATCTGGTATTTACAATAAATATCCACATACAATGTGCACTTTTGTGCATGAGGGTCCCGCAATTAACTGAGGCAATTTACATGTGAACTTGAGTCCTTGACCAAGGTATTTATTACAGGTGGGGGGATTGATCTTACCCTCCAAAATGTTTCCCCAAAAAACCCCCCCAAAATCGCTCCCTCCCAGGATTTTTGTCTTCCCGCAGGGTTTTGGGGTCCCCAAAATCATTGCCAAGAATTAGCAAATTTTCAAAATTTTCCGGATTTGAAAAACTTTTCGAGATTTTTTCGTTACATGGCTATTTTACAGCTTCAAGTCTTGCGTTGTGAGAGCTTTCTGTGGTTCTATGTGCAAAATACGCCAAAAATACCATTTTTTGCTCATGTTTGCAAAAACATCTCCCAAAAAATTATGACTTCCCCTTTGAACTGAAATTAATCTATAATAATTATGAATGAACTGGCTTAATTTTTACAAATTTGTTAAAATATAGGCCATGTAGAGTGCAAAATTTATGAAAATTATCAAAATCGGTCGAAAAATCGACTAAACTGGACAGCAATCCCCAAAAACCCAGTGCCAAGTGAATTCCAACCGATAGACACTCATATTCTTCGGGTTATGCCTGCTTTGTGATTTCATACACTGAAAGCGAGGCAAGGGGGAGCTAGCTAAGCGAATCAGCGAATCGATTCAACATGCGTCTTTGCGCTGAAGCGCATTTCTGAAGCTTTAGTTCGACAAATTGTTTCAGTAAATTTTATTGTTAATGGACGACCGTGACGGCCCCCTTACCCGTTATCTGCCATACCGTCTTCCAGCTCGTCATCCTCGCTTCCCGTTAGAAATGTCCTGACGATTGTCTTCAAATGCTTATTTTGGTTAGGCTCCCATTATTTCCGCATCTCGTGCAAAAAGTAGATAAAGTAGTCACGTTGTCCCGAACTGATAGATCTAAGATTAAAAGTAGGATATCTTTATTAATAAGAAAATTAACCAAAACATCAGTTGATATTACTTATATTAATGTTTTCACTTGTAAAAACTGTATTAACTGTTAAACATTAGCTGTTAATTATTATTACTGCTAAAACATGATTTGTAGAATGTTTGCATTACTGCCGCAGAACCTGAGGCATGAAATCAGATGGCAGGCAGTGTCCTCACACGCAACCTTTATTGGCTTGACTCACTGCCATTTCGGCACTGTGCCAAAACCCCAAAGTAGGACTGCCGCTATTTTGGAAATTCAATTGCGGTCGACTTTTTCACAGGCTGGCTGCTAGATCGATTTGCTTTGTTTTATTTGAATATTTCGGACGGACTAAGCACGGAATGCAACGAGGAGGATTTATAATTTCGCTGTGTAGCGTTCAGGAGATGACCCAAAACAATCCATTTTTCACGTGTTTTGGCACAACGTTTCGAAATTCTTTCACCACAAATGGCCTAAAAGTCACTAAAAATGGCGTTTTCGGCCTTCTGGTGGTGCCCAGACATAATATACCGGGGTGCTGAATACGATGAGCACAGTGTCGATGACGTATTTCGTCTGGTTCATCTGTTTCAACTGGATCACCGATGAACTGGTTCCGGGTTTAGTTTCTTCCGTAGCTCAGTCGGCAGAGCGTTTGCCTAGTGCGCAAAATGTCGTGGGTTCGAGTCCCACCGGAGGTCCGTATTTTTCGGACCTTCGGTGGTACATGATTTTCTTCATCTTTCTCATTTTAACCTGCTGGAAACAACTGGAAGGCTGGGATTTTGGACACTAACGTTATTTGGCATGGGGAATTCAGTAGTAGTGTTATTTTGGCGATCCGACCTATCCGGCCCAAGGTTGAACAGGCGCGGGCTGGCAAGAATTCAGCGGTGCTAATCCTTTTCTGCCCTGCCTATGGCACTGTTCAAGCTCCTTCTATCGATTAGCACACTGCTGGAAAGGGAACGTTTAAAACGACAGAAGGACAAGTGAAATAAATGCTCCTCCGGAGAATAAAAAATTAATATGGGTGGCGGTGATTTTGTTAAATCAAGACAGGACTAGTTTTAAAAATGCTTAATATGGGGCTAAGTTCAAAAAAGAAGAGGACTAGGTTGTTCGCGATCTAATATGGGCGCAGTTTCGCCGAGCAACGCCTATTCGCAGGCTTTCATGCTTCGCCTTACCGACTGCCCGTTGTCCCCGGGCCTTGAATCGGGCGTCCGGGCTTGGCCCGGCCCGAAGCCCGGCCCGGTTGGTTCAGCAGGCCCGGGCACGAGCCCGGCCCGGAAAATTTGTTAACGGCACAACTAGAGCCGCATACAGAATGATCAAGCCAGCCAGCCAATTATTGAAATTTCAGCAGTTGAATAGTCTTTGTAAATTAAAGAAACCGACCGGAAACATCGTGCCATGTCAAACTTGCACGCGAGCCATCTTTAGCGCTATGCTAGTAGTTCATAAATAAGCACTAATGATATGGTTTTGTTTACTGGAGTCAATTTTGCTGTTTGTAATTCTTCCAATGAATCGTTCGGCTAACTGCTAACATTGACCTACGAGCCAGTTTCATTTTTTAAATTTAAACTAGATAACAGCGGAAGGCTATATTGAGATTAAATACGTAAAATTTGATTGGTTAGTTGGAAAAGTTCCAGAATAAAATTGTTAAACTCGAGTGATGCTGTGGAATGGCCCTTCAAGAACAGCTAAAGACTAGAGTTGACAATAGCTCAGATATGGAGAAGAGTCCCGAGTTTCATACATCTATTATGTACTTTTCCTACAATCAAAAATTGTAGGTACCAAAGACAAGCAGGTATCAAACGGATACATCCTATCATTATAACAAGTAATTACGGCTAATGGCCACATTTGAAGCCAAAACCGCATATACTAATGGATCCAATAAAAATAAAGCTTACATAGACGTTTTTAATTATTTCAAATTTAAGCTTTTTAGGCTGCATTTAGAGTCTAGACATTCCATTTGGTTGGCTTTTCCTCAGCTAGCCAGAACATCCATTATAATCAAAGCTGAATCGCAGCTCAAAGCTGAAACCTAAAAATAAATTGTTATGGAATCTAAGAGCTTAAGATAGGGCTTAAGATATGCGCCTTTCGACATTTTCGAGGGATACCAAGGCAGCTATTGGTAGAAAAACTCTAACAAGCCACTTCGCCAATTGCGGTTTATCGTTTATGGGATAAAATTATTGCGACAAAATTTTTTAACCAACTTGCCAGACTGATGTAAAGGTTTTTCATCCATACTTGCAAGCTTTTCGATCTGAATTGCAGAATGTGCTCCGTGCAGAATCAGAAGGATCTTATTGAACTACCAGTTAATCAGTTAGCCATTTGTAAGAGGAACATCATACGTAAAGAATCCAACTGGGGAACCACGGATAAACATCTCAGGTCGATAATAAGTTAAGAGTAATTACTAGCATAGTAGTAGAATAACACAACAGTTGTAAGAAACTAATCAGCCCCATTTATCATGGTTAGGTTAGGGTATTAATTGTGCTGTTTGAATTTGGGCTCCTCATTAAAATTTCTCCAGATGAGGTTGTGAGTGAAGCCAAGACTGTGTGAGCAATTGCGTGAGTGAGCCTGAATATTTGCATTTGTATGACTGTAAAAGGACATCTGTAATCGCATCTTGAAGTATTTGTATGACCGTTCAGGTAAACCCCTCTTGGAGGTCTTGAGTATAGTCCGCAGGGCAACAACTAGTCTAGCATTAGTATAAGGTTGTAATTAATCTAAATAATTAGGATAAATATCTCAGGTCGATAATTAGGTTCAGTAACTCAAATATAAGTCAAACCCGTCATTCTTGTGTTAAGCAGTAGTTAGGTTAGAAGTATTTACTAACATAAGTCAGTTTTAGTGAATTCCGGCTATGCTTAGGATTCTAATATGTGGTTTTGTTTTCTGTATGGCAATGCGGTTCGTGGGGCCGACATGGGAATCGTGGGTCTTTGTATTGTCAACTCCTCTGCAAAGAGGATATCCGACCATGCTGACGGAGGACGGCAGGTTAGGTGGTAAAACCCCGTCTTCAACCATGGCAGAAGCTTGATTGAGTATGGATTGCCGTCGGGTACAATAAGCATCCAGACAGAGTGACGACAGAGTGACTTATATTGACTGAATTAAGAATTTCGGCCAAGTCGCCTGAAGAAAACAAGACCAAAATATTCTCATGCTGTCACCACTAGACAGTAAATGTCGTCTCCGCCGTGCAGTTGACTTTTACCACTCAGCGTAAATGTCATCTCCAAAGCGGAGACGACTATTACCACTAAGCCGTAAATGTCATCTCCATGGTGGAGACGACTATTACCACTCAGCCGTAAATGTCATCTCCAAAGCGGAGACGACTATTACCACTAACCCGTAAATGTCGTCTCCGTCTTGCAGTTAACTTTTACCACTCAGCGTAAATGCCATCTCCAAAGCGGAGACGACTATTACTACTCAGCCGTAAATGTCATCTCCATGATGGAGACGACTATTACCCCTCACCCGTAAATGTCGTCTCCGCCTTCGACAAGGACAAGGTAGTACTTAGTACATGCAGTACAGAGGAATTTATTGACGTTTGCTAGGAAGTACGTAGAGTGGAATTAGAGAAATCAGAGCGTCGTAATCAGCTCTGGTGTGTGAGGAGCAAGTTCAATTTCGTGACATCTCTGATTTTACGTGGCTAGATGAGGACCATGAGGCTAATAGGCTGATTCAGGCAATTCCAGATTTTCAGAAATGGCTGGAAAAAGACCTTTGCATGGCGAGCAAGAGGAGGTTCTTGCACCTCTCAGCAAAGGAGTCTATCTAGATGGCTTTGATCAAAATTGCATAGTCATAATTTGGCGAGAAGTTTTGGTCATTTGTAAAGCAATTTGGTTGGTTATTGATACACAATTTTTAGTGGGCTTTGAAAGGTGTATGCGCCTTTCGACATTTACGAGGGATGCCAAGGCAGCTATTGGTAGAAAAACTCTAACAAGAAACTTCTCCAATTGCGGCATATAAATAATGGGATAAAATTATTGCGACAAAATTTTTTAACCAACTTGCCAGACTGATGTAAAGGTTTTTCATCCATACTTGCAAGCTTTTCGATCTGAATTGCAGAATGTGCTCCGTGCAGAATCAGAAGGATCTTATTGAACTACCAGTTAATCAGTTAGCCATTTGTAAGAGGAACATCATACGTAAAGAATCCAACTGGGGAACCATGGATAAACATCTCAGGTCGATAATAAGTTAAGAGT
>JASAND010011022.1:0-23591 GCA_030248195.1 Trissonchulus latispiculum
ACCCAATGTTCACCATTTCAATCTCTGCTATCAGTATTGAGCTATAAGAAATTGTGCATTAGCCGAAACTACTAACTCGGGAAGGCAAAGTATCTTCATTAAAAACACCAACAAAGTAAGGATGTAACTGGGTTTTCAGAGCACGTCCTGCGGAGTTGACTCGTATTCATTAGCTAAAGTCTGTGAGCACGTTGCGATGCTGGTCAATCCAAATAATGTTATCATAAACCAAATAAACAACCACAGTACAGGGCGCAATCGATCTCGTCGGGGGCAAACTGCATTTTTTGAACTTTCAGGCTGCCCTGGTGTCGAGTGGTTGATTTGTGCGCTGCACCACCAGAATCATCTGAGTCCAGAGTCAAGTGGCAGATCAATACGTAACCACTCAGGTAGTCAAAGAAACTGATATTGTTTCCTGAGATTCGCCCCCAGAATGTTACCTACGCGAAAACAGACCAAGGTATTCCTCGTACAGCATTAGCTGTAGCCCAGTGGGACTATATGGGATGGATGGAATTGGATCACTGTCTCGGTACAGGCTCACATAGATGCAACCTTGGATTCAAAGTTGAACGGATTTCGATCTGGACTACCAGTATAGTTACTGTTTAGCACACCAACGATAGCTATTCTAGGAAGCTGTCACATTGACGAAGTTTTCCCTATTGGATCAGTGTTGTTCCTGTTGTAACCTGAAACGTTTTAACGACAACTCTTGAGATAGGGTATTGAGCTGGTTTTACCACGCAGAGTCTGCGCTATAGCCAAAGCCATTGGAGGTGTTAACCGAATTCGCTTACACTACAACTGTAAATCCTGGATCTGCTTTTAAAACGCCATTGAATTTTCATCAGTCAGTGAATACATTAGTCGGAAAGAGTCATACATTGCTGCACAAGTGTCACAGTCACATCCAAGTTATTAGGAAGTAGTTCTGACCTGATTCCTAGTGTCGGTAGAGATTCTGGTTAAGGTGTTGATAAGTGCACCATTTGAGGCTAAAAATCGTGACGCATCCGAAATCCCGTATTTTCTTCCCACCATCGCGTCTGTTCATCTTTCCAGCAGTATCTTTGTAAAATAATTCAGCAGTCAACTGGGACTCCCCAGCTTCTCTTCCATAACTTAGCAGTCTTTCGAAATAAGCACGGAAGGATAGTTTTCTGTTGCAGCACTGACAATTTTGTCGCCCAACTTAATTGTAATATCCTTCCACATGGTGTGCCCAAACAAATTAATTGGTGCAACATCAGCACCAGGCGGAAATTTGGCACCCGCTGCTGATTTTAGTCGAAAAGAGCACTTGAGATACATTGTAGGATCAAGTAGTTCTTCCTCGTTGCCAGGAATGAAAAAGGTCACTGGATTGGTATCACTTACGGCATTAATGGGTCTGTAATCAATCAAATAATTATCCCCGATAGAGGATTGAACTGGGATAGGACTGAAAATGTCAGTTTCCGATTTGACAATCAATTCTGTAAAGTCTCTAGTTTCGGCAGGACGTTTTCGCGAAGCTGAAGCCATTTCAGTTGAAAATGTCTTGAAATTTGATACCAGCAATGGATCTTCCTTTGTTTAGTTTCGGCTTCTTTCCTGATCTTCCACGTGCCTGCTTTGTCTTTGGACTCTTCTTCGGTTTTTGCTTCTTGTTGCTCTTTTTCTTCTTTGGCCTACTTCGGCGCTTTGATTTCACACCAGTTTTCTTGGACGATTTCCGTCGTCTGCCTTTGCCTGTTTGACTTGGTGTTTTGACTTTTCCAGCAAGATCCTTAAGTACTCTGGCTGCAGCATTTCGGGAGGCAGTCTTTGCAGCATCCTTTTTTGTCTTCTTGTTTACGATCACTTCTCGAGCAAACTCCTTCAATCCCGTAAGCATTCCTGGAGCAATAAATCTAGCAATCGGCAATGCCCATCTAGCAATGTTTGCGAGTATCGAACCGATTCCATGACCGTGTTGATGCAATGAACCACTAAATTTAGAACCAATTGGATCAACACCGTAACCGCATTGGGTACGCTGTAGAAATTTACACAAACAGTTAATTTCGTCAGAACCCATAAACTCGCCGTTTTCGAAAATGAAGAACAACAATCACTTTTCCTGAACTCTCAAACGGCACGTAGTCTCCGTTTTCAAGGCAGATATCTATACGTATAGCAGAAATTACTTTGTCTTCTTGGATTGGCAAATAATGGAGATTTATATAATCCTTTTGGACCATAGCAGATCCGGCAGAAATTTCTAATCGAGGCAAAATCCGCAGCAGTTTAGCATAGCTATCACCAACCATTTGTGGCTCACATATGTTGCAATAAACAAAATAGTGACTAATCCCTGCAGTCAAATCTACTGGAATCTCATTGACTATGCTATCCGAAACTTCATACAAATGTTTTGGGATAAAGCCTAAGAGCAGGCCTAACCTTCCAGGGAATTGAATGTAAACGGGTGAAGAAAGTTTATTACGTAGTACGATTTGACTAGAGAACTGGTCCGCAGAAAAGTCCACAAAATCTTGTTTGTTCAGATGCTGGCACACTTGCGAAATATTAGCATAAAGACCAGGTTTAACGATAACTGGAGTCATGGTTTCGTCTGATGATGTTCCAATCAATAGTACGTTATCTTCTGAATTGTTTAAAACATTGCCTACGTTATTAGGATAGCAAATTTCAGCTAAAGCTACTTCCCAAGCTCCCTCCAAGTTCAAGGGAGCATTGAGTTTAACATGAAAACTAGATAAAACGTTATGTGGGTAGTACTGCAATGACGAGTTTGATGGTAAAGTTACATAGAAAGAGTCGCGACCAATGTCCTTGTTTATTAGTCACAAATCAACAAAACGATAACAAATGCATAATGTTTCAAAAGTCTTAAATTTATAATCAGCCAGTGTAGTCTCTAGTCCACGTCTTCAAGATCAGGCTAGAAAGCCGCTCCTTCGTTTGACTGTTCAGTTGACCAGGATTGAAGTCCAGTTTGAGTAGAGCGTCATCCAACAAATCGATTACTGCTTCACAAGGTGAACCACAGCACCCATGTTGATGAGCTGAGCCGTATCTGGCAAATACTGGGTCATCCATATTGCATCCAGCGCACTGCTCTGTCATTAGTTGTTTGAGTTTGTCAACAATAACTTCTACTCCAAGTCGTTCGAGCAGCTGTTTGACAGGTCCCCATGAGGTTTCTGCATCGCTATTGGTAGCAACATCATTGACAGTGGTAGCTTCGGGAACTGCTTCTTGTGACATTGCTTCACTTGGTCAGATAGGATACAAATGAAAGCTTACGGCTGAGATAGCCGCCTTTTATAGTCGGCAGCAGACTGACAGTCTTTAAATTTGCTCGGCCATCCTTTCCACGTGACTGTATAGACCAGGTTTTTCTGGGAGTCTCTTTTTTTCGATATAATTCTATCAATCCTTCGATTGTTCCAAGCACCATCTTCGACTGATTGCAGTTCAGCTTCGTAGAAAGTGTTGCTCACCGGATCTCCTAACATGTCGTTTACGTAGTACTGATGAGGGAATGTGCTGAGTCTGCCAGATACTTCGAAAAATTCATCAGACCAATTCTGTGCCGCGCTTTTCTCGAAAACAGCTTTGCGCCGGCTCACCCGAACCAAGTCACCAAGCTTGTACTTGAATGCAGGAACATATCTGGTTTGCTCATGAGCATATAGTCTCTTTCTCAATAAGCCTTCGTTTTTCTTATTTGCGTCGTTTGGAGCTATTCCAGTAGATGAATGAATTGTATTGTTATAGGAAGCCAAGATTTTCGGCAACTGGCTTACGTACGAGCGGGTATTCGCGTAAGTTAGATAACGAAAAAGTTTTTCCCTCAAGGTGCGTATGAACCGCTCCGCATAATTTGCCTTCATCGGCGGCTGAGCCCAGATATGCCGTATAGAGTATTTCTGCAGTAACATTTCAAAGCTTCCAGCAAATTCCGTTCCCTTGTCCGTTCGCACAGACTCAGGGTTTCCATACGGCGATTCGTTTAAAATTTTCTGAAATGCACTAGCTACACTTGAAGCAGATTTCTTTCGTGTAGGGGCTACGAAAGCACGCCTGCTAAATACATCTATGGCAACTAAAAGATAGCGAAATCCTCTATTGAATCTTGCCAATTTAGTAGCATACATTAGATCCAAGTCCCAAAGCGCATTGATCCCCTTCACTATCACAGGCCTTCGCTCAAATGTTTTCTTGGCAGACCGATGCAACTGATATGTATTTTGTTGCTGCAACCATTTTCGGACTTTGCTTTCTGTTATCCCTAACTTCGCTTTCCTAGCTTCTCTGTACAGCTTGGAAGCGGAGAATGAACCAGGATTTTCAACCTTGTAATAAATACGTTCTAGTAAAGATTCAACCAAAGGCTTCATTTTTATTTCAAATTCAATTAACAATTCGTTTCCATTTCAAAATCAAATACAGTCAATCAAGATTTAGGATCCGCCAGATTTGATTTCTTCGCGAACTTTGCCGAGCAATTCTCCCAGCATATTGCTACCAGGGTACTTCGAAGGATCGTTGCAAGCAGGTTCATGCACAAGCAGCCCGTTGCCCCAGAAGTAATCATAAGGCGTTGCGAAAACAATCCTTGAATCTGAAATTAGTAACAGTAACAGATAAGCTAGCTGATGTAGCAAGGTTTGAGTGAACAGGTTTGCTTTATGAAAAACCCAACACTTACTATGATGGTCAAATTATCAGGAAATCGTAATCTTAGCTGTGCGAAAAGTACTGCATTCAAATACGCGGAGTACATTGCTTTAAATTTGAGAGAATTTACTTACTTCCAGTAGAAAGCAAGAATTTAGCCACATTCTTGTGTTGTGAGAACTTGGCTCTCAGCGCAGTTTCTATGACTTTAATGGAAACTGGTTCCCACTCGGGCTTATCCTGAACGGAAGCCATGATCTCTCCATATTTGCTTGGAGCATATTCCCCCATAATGTCGGCATACAGGTCATCTCGTCCAGCAAACAAAGCTCGCTGGGACTGGAAATACTGCTCGACTGTCCGATAAGTTTTACCCTCAATTTTGAACGGGCAAATACGAAATGTGCTGAGCACACTCCAGCCACTATGAAATAACAGTAAGTCTTCACCTGAGGTGCTCTTGATCAAATTCTCATAAGCAAAGTTCACTGCCATTGTCAGAAAACAAATGAATAAAGGAACAAGGACGTTCTACTTTTATAGTTAGATATGTTGTGTCTATGCAGCCAAATATAAATATCCAAACCAGCAATCACGACTCATTTAACAGTCGATCGAATCGAGGCGGACGGTCTTGCAGCCAAGGAGACTTTAGCAGTTGCTCTGCTGAAGCTCGCTTACTGACATCTCTTCGCAAACAGTGATACACCATAAGTTTAGCTTCAATACTAAGCTTAATGTGTGACGGAAATATAATTACTTGATTCAATATTTGGAATTCTAGTTGATCAGCTGATAGGAATGTGAAAGGTCCACCACCAGTCAACATTAAGTACAGCATGACTCCTAGGGCCCATACATCGGCACTTTTACCTGGATAGTAGGTCTGTTCATTCTTACTGGTAACATACTCAGGACTGGCATATAAAATACACCTGTTGAAATCATTAGATAAACACTTTTCATCATTCATCAGCGACAAAGAGTCAAAAAATGAAATTCTTAGATTCATGTGTGTTGCATCTGAGAATTCCCAACTTTTTAAAGTAACCTTGGGGAAGCAAACATTTACACTATGTCCTGCAGAGACTGCTGAAACCATCTGCCGGAAAAGAGGAGCAGCCAAGGATTCCGGAAATCTATCCAACCGCTCAATTTCAGTAAATAAATTTCCAGAGTCACCCCCATACAGTGACAAATAGCGACAACGAAAGGGATTCGAATTCATTTGAACCAGCTTCACAGGCAGTAGAATATTTTTAATGTCTTCGTTGTATTCGGATGAGGAATTTAAACGAGTACTCAAACTCCATAACTTGGTCCACTTTTCAGAGTTAAGAACTCGAGCTTTCAATGATTCTTGATTTCGATAAGTAACAGGAACCCAGTATTTATCTTCACAGACTGAAGGCCAATCAGCCACTAATTGGAAAGCGTTATCAACAGAATACAACCCCGACTTATCCATATTGGCAAACTGACACTTTCCTCAAAAATCTGTCTTTTATATTGCAGGCGCTGGATATTATGGCTGAGAATCTTAATGTGAATTTGGTCGCTCAGCCACTGCATGGATATTTCAGTCGTTATCAGTTAGTGCCTCGAACTAAGCACACTGTCTTGCCTACATTTATTAATGAATCTCGTTTACTGATTCGATTTTTGTTGCAACGATGTTTGGCAGAGCTTAATTCCTTAAAGTATCAGTTGAGAATAACAATTACTTTTGTGAAAGAGACAGACTACAGTATAAGGATGGAAGCATTCTTTAACTCTAAGCAAAAGAGACTGCTGCAAGCTGACGACTTACGCCAGTCGATATCAGATGCGTGCAGCCAATTGAACCAGAGAGTTGAGGAATTTCAAAGAAGAGGATCGGGGTGGGTTATTGACAGTATTGACGTTTTGGAACTGCACGTTGCTAAATACCAGCCAATTTTGGTTGGAACATACATGGCTCTACCTGTTCAGTTAGCTGCTAAGAAAGCTATAATAAATCCTCAGAACAGAAACGATAACTTGTGCTTTCTCTGGTGTATACTGGCTGCTCTACATCCTCAAACAGATAATGCTCATAGAACAAACAACTACATTCAGTATGTAAAAGAATTGAATACGTCTAACTTGACATTCCCGCTGCCCCTAACACAGATAACGAATTTCGAGTCTCTGAACAACTTGACGATAAATGTCTTTGGCTATGACGAGATTATTTATCCTTTGTATATTTCAGAGAAGACGAACTCTCGCCATATGATGAATCTGCTGCTGCTACAGGAAGGCTCAAAACACCACTACTGTCTTATAAAGGATCTGAACAAGTTGCTGTATCAGCAAACCAATCACAGATGCAGAAAGTACTTTTGCCATCGGTGTCTAATGCCGTTCTCAACAGAACTGAGATTACAAGATCATCTTTCGAATTGCAGAGAACTTTATCAGCGTGTAGAAATGCCTACCGAACAGACCAACTTGAACTTTTCTCATTACAAACGGTGTCACAGGCTCCCTTACGTCTTATACGCTGATTTCGAATGTCTGTTGAAACCGCTGAATCAACAGCAGCACCGAGATGATTCTTTCTCATACACTGTTGCGAAAGCTGAACATGTACCCTGCAGCTACGGCTTGGTGGGGCGATACAAGTGTTGCTCAAATGCTGGAGAAGAAATTGAACCAGTTGAAATAATGAGAAGCGAAAATTGTGTAACTTTGTTTCTTGAAGCTGTAATATCCAAGGCATCTCACCATCAAAAGAGATTCAGGAGAAAGAAGAGACACTGTACTCTTACCAGAGAAGAAAAAAGAAGCTTTCAAGAAGCGAATGTGTGTCATATATGTCAGAAGCCGTTTGAAATGTGCAGTAACTGTAGAAACCGAAACGAAACCGATGAATACTGTTACACATGCGAATCCCTTAGCAAAATCAAGGATCACTGCCACCTGTGTGGTAAATTCAGGGGCGCTGCTCACTTGAATTGCAATTCAGCCTATCAACTGTCTAGAGATGTAGCTGTGGTTATACATAACTTGAGACGGTATGATTCCCACCTGATTATGCAACAAATTGGAATCGCAGCGAATGAACTAGGTTTGAAATTAAATTGTCTTCCTAAAGGGATGGAAGACTACATTACATTTGATCTTCGATTTCGGGACTTTAAGATATCTGAAGATTATTCGTCCACATTTTCTTTGCGTTTCGTAGACTCCTACCAGTTTTTGGCGGGATCTCTGTCAAACCTAGTAAGCTCGTTGGCGTCAGACAGCCAAGACAACTTCAATGCCATGCAGTTTGAGTTTCCCGATCCCCAAGCTAGAACACTTCTTCTGAGAAAGGGAATTTATCCCTATGAATATATGTCTGACTGGAGTCGCTTTGATGAATCAAACCTCCCGCCCAAAGAAGCATTTTACGATTCGCTACACTTAGAGCACATTAGTAACACCAAGAGTACATAATAGATAAGAGTATGACAACAGGCAGGCTCTCTGTTATCAGAGCAAAAACTATGCTATGCGCGCTATCGGCTAACCCCCCCCACAAATTGACCCCCTCTCACACCGCCCCTATATGGGTACGGGGTCCAAACGGGGGTCGCTCACTGCTTTGCATAATTACACGTTATAATTAACCGAGGCCTTATTTGGGAACAAGGTGCAAGCGTGTATGTTTAACATATGCATGTAGAAAACATACTAAGCGAGTGAGCGACCCCCGTTTGGAACTATGTACCCATATAGGGGCGGTGTGAGAGGGGGTCAATTTGTGGGGGGGGTTAGCCGATAGCGCGCATAGCATAGTTTTTGCTCTGATAACAGAGAGCCTGCCTGTTGTCATACTCTTATCTATTATGTACTCTTGGTAACACTGATTACGAACATGCTAAGCTGGTGTGGGAGAAATTCAGTTTGGTAACTGTTGGTGACTACCATGACTTGTACCTAAAGTGCGATGTCTTACAACTCAGTGATATTTTTGAGAATTTTCGAAGATTTGCCTTAATACACTATGGTTTGGATCCAGTGCACTACATGACCCTACCTTCGTTTGCATGGGATGCTTGTCTGAAATTAACCAATGTCGACCTAGAACTGCTGATTGATGTCGACATGTATACATTCCTAGAGAAAGGAATTCGAGGAGGTACTAGCTCAATAATGCATCGATTTGCCAAGGCAAACAATTCAGAAACTGCCTACGACTCAGCATTTCCTACCAGCTGGATAATGTATCTGGATGCAAACAACCTCTACGGTTGGGCGATGACACAGTCACTGCCTCAGAGAGCATTTCGTTGGTTGTCAGAGACAGAAATTGAAACGTTTGACATTAAAACATCAAACGTTGACGGAACGATTGGATACATTCTAGAGGTAGACTTGGAATATCCTGAGAAGCTGCACGAAGCGCATAACGACTATCCTCTCGCTGTGGAAACGCTCACCATCACTGACGACATGCTATCACCTTACAACAGAAACTTACTTCAACGAGCACAACAAAAGCACGTTTCTTGTCAGAAACTTGTTCCCAATCTCAGAAATAAAACGAAATACGTTGTGCACTTTCGGAACCTCAAATTTTACCTAAAGTCTGGCCTTCGCCTTCTCAAAATACACCGAATCCTAGCCTTTCATCAGTCTTGCTGGATGAAAGATTACATTGAATTTAACACCAGAATGAGACAGCAAGCGAATTCCGATTTTGAAAAAGACCTCTTTAAGCTACTGAACAACGCAGTATTCGGGAAATCCATGGAAAATGTCAGACACTACGTGGATATAGAACTTGTCACTTCCCCTGAAAGATTTAGAAAGCTTGCTGCAAAACCACGATATCAGCAAAGCGTTGACTTTGGGAACAACTTGATTGCAGTGAAAATGAGAAGGGGAAAAGTTACACTCAACAAACCAATCTACATTGGATTCACTGTTCTGGATTTATCAAAACTCTTGATGTATGAATTTCACTACGATTACATGGTTCAGCGATATGGAAGTAGTGTCTCTCTTTTGTTCACTGACACAGACTCTCTATGCTACTCCATTCAGACTGACAATATCTACGCTGACATGCACATAGATTCAGACATGTTTGATACCAGTGACTACCCCACCAACCATCCGTTGTACTCCACCATCAACAAGAAGGTCATGGGCAAAATGAAAGATGAAACAGCCGGGTTGCCTATCCAAGAATTTGTTGGCCTCAGATCAAAAATGTACAGTCTGCTTTACGATGACCAGAACAAGAAAAGAGCAAAAGGAGTTTCGAAGCAGTTGTGAAGAAGGTGCTCTCTCACGCAAACTATGTGGAAACCCTAAGGAACGAAACAAGTCAGCGTCACCAGATGAAATCGATTCGTAGCAACAAACACAAACTGTATTCAATAGAAAGGAACAAACTTTCATTGAGTGCATTTGATGATAAAAGGTACATATGCAATAACGGAATTGATACAGTTGCGTATGGACATTACAAATTAAATGGTGTCTGAGTGAATTTTAGTTTTGCATGCTAATAACAGATTGCCTATTAGACTTGGTATTCCTAGCTCATATATATAGCATGCGTGTGATTACGTGCATTGTAAGAATTACCTTATCCTTTTGGTGGATCTAGTATCTATTCCTGACATACGAACTATATGATTGCGTACTTCTGCTCCAGTACGATGCTTACGTGCATTTGTTGATATCGTGGCAACATGTTTTAAGGGAACTTCCGGTATTAACAGGTTGTTTGATGAATTCGCGGTTCCTATTACGTACACTTTGATCCAGAACCCTATGCTCACGTGCATTTGTTCCAGAACCCCCTTTTTACCTACTACTACAGGTTCAGTGAATTCGCCGCTTCCGTTGGGTTGACTATCAGTATCGAAAAGACCAAAAGCATGCGCAACACTCCAGCTCGCCCTGGCGCGATTACTCTGCAAGGAACTTGCTTAGACGAAGTTGATCGGTTCTCCTATCTTGGAAGTGTGATTACGATGTGCGGTGACTCGTCCTTCGAAATCAGTTCTCGATTAGCGAAAGCACAGTGCGCTTTCTCTCTTCTTGGTCCCCAGCTTTGGGACTCAGATAGTGTGACTCTAGCCACGAAATTGAAGCTGTATTTTGCCGCCGTTAGACCTGTGCTTTTGTACGCTTGTGAGACGTGGCCACTTGAAGTAGCCGAGCCGACACTGACTTGAATTCCGTTGTTGGAGAAGAATTCTTCATGTCTGCTACAGCGATAGGGTCTCCAATGCTGAGATCCTGCGACGTATCAGTTTCCCTAATTTGGCAGCGGAGTTTGTCCGCAAACGTCGCCTAGGATATCTCGGCCACATCTTGCGTCGAGATCCGTCTAACTGGACGCGATTGGTTGTTGTTACTGACCCTCCAAATTGCTGGAAGAGACGGCCTGATGGTGTTTGCCTGAGCTGGCTTGGCTGCGACTTATCCAGAAGGACTTGAAAGCACTCAAATTGGGCCATACGTACCACACCTGGGAAAGAGACTGGAAAAATATCTTGGCTGAAATTACAGAAGACCGGAACCAGTGGGAGATACTTACTCGAAGAATTCTGTCAGCGGAAGCAGGCGATCCCGGCCGGGCGCCTCATTAAGCAAGTAAGCAATGTATTATTTTGCCATCTGTAGCTGGACTCACACAACCGCGACAAGATACCACTCACGATGACAGCGCACTTTGGTTGACAAATGACAATCCATTTAAAACAAGCCTATGAAAAGGCCAGACAAGTCATAGAGAAGGCTCGTAACAGTCAGAAGAAACAGCACAATAAGCTTGCACACGAAACGATTCGATAATCGAGAGCATGGTTTGGTCATGGTAAGGCAGAAGCAGAAGGTGTTGCGGAAGAGTATGACAAAGAAACTGGCACCAAAATGGTTTGATCCGTGTCCGTGTGGAGTAGTGGAATTGGAAATAAAGAATTCGGTGGTACGTGTTATTTCAAGCCATGGAAGCAAACTGCCAAAGCGCTTCTTACCTCATTCTTGGGTTGGACTGGATCGACTAAAACTGCAAGCGATATGAGTATAGGATGGGGGAATGTGTAGTGTAGACACACCAGACCGGCAAAAGACGGGTAGACTTCCCCAGCGAGAAGTGGCAGAGGGTGGATCTTTTGCGCTTTCCCCCGTGTCGGGATTGGCCGAAACTTTCGTTGGTTGGCTTGGCCGGAGTTTGAATTTGGCCAGCCAACGGACAACTGGTTGCAGCGGTTGGCCGTTGTTGATTGGACGTATGCCACTGTTCGTTGTTTAGCTATTGGCCAACATTGGCTAGCTGGATGGAAATGGAATTTACTATTTTTATTCGTCTATCGTGCTTTATTATGCGTTTTCTAGCTCCAATTCTTTTAATTTTGCTGGAGGACAAGAATGATTTGATGAGACGTTGTTTAAATTTTAAAGCTAACAAGCCACAACTAAAATTTGCATGTAATTAACACTACACGATATTATGCAGCAAAGTTAAATTTTGCAATACCGTTGACGCATAAAATCAGTAAATTCGAGCTTGGCCAACAGTCGACCATTGTCCAAGCAACGGTCAGCGGCCAGCTAGTCAGCCCAGCAAGCCAACTGGGTGCGATTTTATCGGACAACGTACATTGACCGTACATTTCTTCGGGCTTGCGACGACCTAAATGATACACAGTGGGCGCC
Source organism: Trissonchulus latispiculum (assembly GCA_030248195.1). NCBI lineage: Eukaryota > Metazoa > Nematoda > Enoplea > Enoplida > Ironidae > Trissonchulus > Trissonchulus latispiculum. The sequence goes on from JASAND010011022.1 coordinate 12,361, forward strand.
CGCAACTACCTTTCTGCTCCGAGATATATAGTTACAGTTAACACAATTAGTAGGAATCGCGCGCGCGGCACGAACGCATGCGACCCTTAAAATTAGGCTAAGAAATGAACTTCTGCTTCTGCGTTTATTGTTAATCACAGACTCCGGCACCAACGTCAATCTTGACAAACAATAGGACACAGACATCAAAATAAGCAAATTATATAAAACAACTAAGTTTTAAAGGAGAATTGAACGCCATAAGCAGTAAGCACGTCATTTTGTAGCCCAGAAAGAAACAAATTCCAAAACAAAACGGCATGAACCATCCCTTCCAGTGCTTAAAATCTTGAAAACTTGACAAATCAAGCTAAAACTTGGCAAATAATTGTTAAACAGCTAAAAGCGTGTCATGATTTAAACCCTTCTGGTTCTGAGATCGAGCTCAAGTTCTGCGACCAAGTCTAACAAACTCGATTCTATGTTTGCGTATACTTTTTCGATCAAGAGAACATCTTGTGGAAACCGAAAACATCTGTTGTACATTATTAGTGCAAACGTTGAATAAGCGCAAAAAAGCTAAACAGAAAACAGGATTTAACATTGATGTTCAGCTCTGCGTCCCCGAAAACCTTTATATACTCATTTGTTCTTGGTTTTGCACGTACTTCGTGCGAAATGGAAACAACTGATTAACACGCTTTTGCAATGTCAAATTTAGTGTAATCGAATCGAAAGCGATACGTCAAATGTATGCTCGTCGATTAGTATAGTCTTATAAAATTTGGAAGCCTGAAATGACGGAAAATAAAATCACATATGGTCCACCAACAGACGCCCAAAACAAAACAGAGGCGCAACAACTCAACTCAACATGCTGAGCAGGAAAACTGTGCCATAACAAATATTTAACAAGCCAGCCACCACTTGTACTAAAGATTTCATTCAAAATTTATTTACCACATCAGTGATGGAACCGGGTCACTTAGGCTTGACCCGGTGACCCGGTTGAGCCCTGACCCGGTGACCCGGTTTCCCAGAAAATTCAAGAATCTTCAAAATTTTTTTGATTTTTCCTTAGAAGGCTAAATTTTTGTCTTCCATGTTCCGTCACCACCCCGACCATAATTTGCTCTTGGTTTTTAAAAAGTATTTAATAGTGTTTCTTGCATCTTCTAAATTTATGCAGAAATGGGTTGGCAAAGCCAGTACTTTATCCGTCAGCGATGCTTTACAGGGCCTACTATGAGTACTTTAAAAATTTGGTTTTTAAAATATAATTTAAATTAAATTAAATTGTTCACTTATCTTCAACATTTACCTTGGTTCCGAAAGTATTCTGCAAACCATATAGTACTAGAGATTTATGCAATAATCATGAAACTGATAAAGCTAAACAATAATCTGCCAGAGACAGACAGATTCAAATAACATCAAATTGCGAAAATGTTCAAGGATAAAGTATAAGAAAAAAGCAAATTAATATTTCACATCGAGCAAACGTTTAAGCTAAAATTTTAGCTTGGTAAGCCAAAAATTTCTAAAATTTGAGGTAAATTCAGATAACCGGGTCAAGACCGGGTCGAAGCTCTTGACCCGGTGACCCGGTCCAATCTCTGTACCACATCCGTCAATACATGTATCTTACCTACCATTTATATACGTGCACCATCAAAAACAAGAACCCGAAATTTTCTACGCTACTTTCAAAGTAAATTAACTGAATTTTCAGTCACTGAATCAATCAGAATAAATAATTTATAAAGGAGTGGAAGTTACAAAAGTACTTAGCTACTATTATTACGCCGAAAATGTACAGCAACAATCTAGCAGAAACGGAAACAAAACATACTCTACGCAATAGACTTCTACACAGCAAAAATAAAGGTGTATATATATAATAAATAGAAATCTCTCTATAGCTAGCGATTCAAAAATACAATGCTATAGATCTGACTGTATAATTACAAAAGTCAATGAGAACTGTATCAAGGCCAGTAGTTTCAAAGCAACAACTTATAATACAATAATACACAATCTGAACAACAAAATAGACAAATATAAATTCATGACATACGAATGTACATACAGGCTTCAATAGTCCAATACCATAAAAATGAGCAGAGATGTCTTATCTTACTACAAAGGTTACTCTAAAAAGATCGTTAACAGAATCAGTCAGAACAAAAAAATCAGAGACGGATATGCGCGCAGTTCACAATCCAAAGCAGATATACAAGCATCAGGATAAAAATAAAGAAAACAAAAATTAAAACGAAATGCTCAAATATTTACAAAGCGCGATTACATTATGTGACCATTTCAATACCTACGTACATCAACAGACAGTTCTTAACGTTTCCTGCGTCATGCGCAACTGCGCTATCGCAAGGAGCATTAGTACGTATGTATCCCGGCGAAAGTAGGAAACCGGAACCACGACTTGAGCAAAACCAGAAAGTGATGAGTATAAAGCTATGCAACAGTCAAAAGTGTGCACCTTCTTCCTGTTTTGAGGGCGCACAATTTCAACCTTACATATTAAATTTAAATCTTAAACGAACGAACTTAATATATATATAATACATTCAAGTTCAGAGAAACTACTGGGAATTGGCTTCGAATGCCATGCCGATGACATTAACCTTTTACTTTGATAAGAAGAAAAACTTTTGCAGACTAAAGTTCACAAGGTAAACAATACACAGAATTGGGGATGACGCATATTATCAGCAAACAATCTAAGAAATATTGAGTGCGAGACTCCAAGTTTTGATTACCTTTAAGTTTTCCAAAAATGTTCATCTCCTAAACTTTTACCGAGATCGCGAACCGAAGGAGGATAGGGCTACACACCGCTACAAAAACACTAACAGCAGATCAGTAAGCTAAACGGCAACGGCTTCTTCACAGTTCACGGACGGAGAAGATTCGTCAACACTTGCATTAGCGTTGACAGGTCGTTTCAGATATCGAATCAGCTTATTTAGTCCCAAATTGTTTTTCAAAAAATTATTATTTGCACTGTTCAGCATTTCCTGTTCAGAGCCTAAGGAGGAGGGCTGCCAGAAGATTTTGTTCAGGGTGGTTCTGCGTCGTCTGCGTTCAGGCGGCGGTGTCAGGAGGGGCGTTTCTGTGTCAGTCACCAGAAGACAGGCACTGGCACTCAGGGTACTGTAGTCGTCCAGATCAAGCTGGCGATCCGAATCACAGGAGAAGGGGTACTGGTGGCCATCGTGATGATTTCGACCAGAACCGAGACCCATGAGCGATACCGATGGTGACAGATCAGGAGTTGTACCGGCCAGCTGAGTGCCCGGTCCATTGCTTACTGTCAGATGTAGGATGTCCGTGTCAGAGCAAGACATGCTACGCTTTCGAACCGGCTTCATTCCACTGAAATCCATCAGATCGCAGCCTCCCTGACCACTCATATGATCCAGTAGACGACTGCGATCCGAGGAGGACAGGGGACTGGCTTTTTCCTCAATGTCTGGCAGAGAGGGCGGCCGCACACACAGTGGAGTGGTCGGCGGTTCCAGGTGATACAGGAATTCACCACCACCAGGGATGCCATAGTCTAAGCCTGGAGGGATTGGCATGGCTGAGGTGGTGTAGGAAGGAGGATATCCTAGAGAATCAGACGAGACGGTTATTGGGGGTGACAGGCCAGTGGTTATCGACGGCGACTGCTCCAAGCGAAGCATCGAGTCGCCTGCACTGGAGGCGGCCCCACCGCCACCTCCACCAATGTTAAAGTTCACCCTGGAACTGGAACCACTCGGATTGATGCCCTCAACGTCCTCCGGTATGGAAGAACCAGCCATGGACACAGAGCCCTCTCTGAGACGACGAAAGGAGAAGGAGGGGACACGAGCCTGGCCAGTGGCTCCGGATGAGGTGCTGCTATGACAAGGTAGGCTGGAATGATCGGCCGCTAAAGCTTCCAGAATTTGAACGTTGTCCGGAAATGACATGGATCGTTTCCGGGAATCTGAAAAACCAAATATATTAAAACAAATATCATAATAAATAATATACATAATTATCAAATATTTTTCCTAAACAGACACTATCAAATTAGTAAAGGTAAATTAATAACACAGTATATTCAACAGCTACAAAATAAATAACAAGAACTGAATTATCAACACAGCCCTCCTAATTCCACTTGAACGGAATTTAAACAAGCAAAATTGTCATGTTTACATATAGTTGGCTTAGCACGACTAGAGCTCGAAAACTCATATCCCAACACTGTACAAACAATTCCCTAGATTCGCTCAATAAACAAGTGCAGCCGGAGAAACTAACCAACAACGGCTGGAACAGGGACACAAACGGAGGTCGGTAGATCACTGGTTGTTCGCATCTGATTTGTTCTGGAATAGACAGCACGCAAGGGTTCGCTGTCCAACGTCTGGTCCAGGAGCTGTCGATTACGAGCTGCCGCAGTCGCAGGTCCGCCTGGCTGGCCGGGTCCACTGTTACGCCGACCGCTACTCCGATGAGAACTGGCCATTCTACGAAGACGGGTATAGGATGAATAGGAGGGCAGTTTGTTCAGATCTAGAACCGACAAAAACAATGTATATAGGCAGCCACTGAATGAATTGGGCAATGGCCCACTTCCTATTCCCTGTAGCTGTAGTATATACTCTGAAAACACGACTCAGCCCCGTTTTTGGTATCATAATATCAACTAGTCCTTAGCCAGACTCTTATTGTGACATTTTCCCAGCACAGAGTAGAAAGCGCTTCATTGTGAAAACCGGGCTTAATTTTGTAAGAAACCTATGTACACTCTGCAATCTGCATGCTAATGGCTGTTTCACCTCCCTACAAACTATACCACATTCATTTACTTTTTGCACCAAATCGCTTCTGTAGAATCGCACTGTTCTGAAGTTTTCCAGGAGATGGAAATAAAGGGAGAACAGATTCATGAGGAGTAGGTTCGCATTCTACTATGGCTTCTTGTTTTCCCAGAAGCCAGTATGTCTTCATATCACCTTTGCCCTAAAAAGGAACTAACTTAGCTAAACAAGTGAAATAACTTAGCTAAACAAGTGGTTAGTAACAAAAAATGTAAGGTTACTAAGGCTGCCATCAAAAAATGGCTGCTCCCATTTGTCACCACTGTTCGTGCTTGGTCTGAACAGATACAAAACCAATCAAGGCTAAAATGTTACATCAAGTCAGTAAAGTAACAAAAGTATGTACTTTAAGAGAAGTCATTCCTCTTTCTTCCAGAATATAGCCTCCAAGCTTTTCCAGAGCAGAATTTGTCCGTTCACTGCAGTGGATTCGAAGAGCTGAAGCAAACCAAAATAATATTTAAATTTTAAATTTATTCACCGGTACACTTAAATGATTCAGCAGAATTCAAAATCTAAAAACGACTGAATATAACTGCTGCAGAGATGGAGCATTTAAAATTTACAGCTGATCGTGTAAAGAGCCTGTTTATTTAAAAGATCGCAAAACTTTTTTAGACTTACGAAGCCCTGTAGATTCCATACGAGATGCGGTATTGACTGTATCACCAAATAAACAGTATCGTGGCATTGTGTTGCCGACAACACCAGCAACGCAGGAACCTACAAATACGAATAGGAAATCTAAGCGGTACTGAAATATTTGTCTTCAACTTTGAAGTCCAATTGACTCAAAACGACATAGGTTTTCTCACTCAATCAGTAATTCGCTTGTCCAAATTTCCATCCGCCCTTCCTCATTATCATTTTTGGGGCCAGGCGGTGATCCCATACTGTTGGGCTACAGACGCCCAGTGCCAGTACCCTCAGAAACCCTAACACCCGGATAGGGAAAATCCAAAGGTCGGTCAGGCTTAGGTTAGGAGGAAGGGTTCTCCGTCGCACAGACTCCTTTTGTGGGCAAGTTATCAAATGGGTCCGAACCCACGCAATCGGAACAGGCGAGGGAGGGACATTCAGCAGGATCCATCCGCCCACCACCAAATGGCCCATTGTGAAGTAACAGTGATTATTGTTTCAAGTTGTAGCTTTTTGAAAAGGAAAAACTGATTCAAAGTGAAAACCAGTTGCATTTAAAAAGTTACGGTTAGTTGTCCGCAACGGACAAAGTAAAAATTTTACATCGAAATTACTCTACCGGCTAATGCGCTGGTTCGCGAAAAGGTTCCGAGTACTGTCAAAGAAGCTTTTGAAAAAATGTCAGTTTTGGAAAACGGTAGTTTGCCCACAATCTGTATGACCCACGCGCCACGCCCAAGGAGCGAAGCAAGCGTCCAGAATGTCCTTCGCTAAGCACAATTTTGAACAACTTTTGAATAATCTAAACGGGAAACTGTGATTCAAATATTTTGTCAATTTTGTTTAAAGCTCTGATGATCCATCAAATAATTCCACACGTGACGAGTTTTGCAATTCCACCCCCACTCTACTTAATCACATTTCAGATTGCAGCATTGCTTGAGATACTATGCCAAAGTTGACTGTTCCAAAGAAACAGCTAGCACAGCAGCCAAGATAAAGCAGTTTAGGGCAGTACACATAGAGTGCAATGCATGTATTGTATCTGCAACTATATTATAATATAGTACGACAAGTGGAAAAGTGCTACCTGTATGAATTCCAATTCGAAGCTGAAGTATTTGGTCCTTTCTGTGTGGTATCACAAAGTTTTTAACAGCCTGTAGAAGATGCAGGGCCATGGTGGCTATCTCTCCGGCATGAACATCACCATTGCGAAGAGGCAGACCCGAAACCACCATATAGGCATCCCCTAAAACATGAATGACAACAATTCAGAAACTAAGCAGCAAGTGTTACTATGGCTGCAATAAATGCACTGACGGTTACTCGCTTGCAAAAAGAATTTTTTAAAATATAAGCTAGGAATTTCTTTGCTAAAATAGTTATCAAAAATTAAATTAAATAAAGCACGGTGTTGAACAACCCACTGTTTTTTGTGTTTTTTATTTTGTTTTCGTACACTTTTTAGAAAAACACACAAAATTTAAAAAACACTAACGAGCACTCTCAAATTTCACATGAAGGAGCAAATTTTTACAGATTTTAAGCATAATTTTTAAGTTTTTCCAAAACATTTTGCACCTTCGGCGCAAATATCATCTATATTCCTGTTTTTACTTTTGTTTCGTCTGGGCAATAGTGTTAGTGTAGCCTTCATTATTCTAAGCAGCGCTGCCATTTGGGACTGTATAGGCATATTATTCTACGAAATTGTTTCCAAATTCAAGAAATAACGGGAATAAAATATATATACTGTCGAAAATTTTTGAAAAATTTCAGACCAAAAAGTTCAATTTTCAAAACATTCTCAACGTCTGGTGGGCTCCGCCCCCCCAGACCCGCCACTGTAGCGCAAAAAGACGTCTTCAACGCAAATATTTAACGTTCAGAACATTGAAACATCGTTTATAAAGTCTAAGCAAGTGTAGCAGGTCGAGGTCCGGCGCAGTGTTTGTGGAAGCGTAAATTATCTAGCCCAGTAACCCAAAACTGGACCTGTTACTGCAGGGTCTAGATCGGTAGTTAACCAAAATTAAACGCAAAATACTTTAATGATAAATACATGGCATAGATAACATTCAGTCTTGTTCAGGCATATCAACAGCGATATATGACGCGACTAGTTATAACATACAGCACATTTATAGGTTGGTAGGCATATCGTAAGACAGAGTTGACTTAGGTTTAGGAACACTGACGACTGGCCGCTTAAAGCAGGAAAACTAGCGCTTAAATAGCTGTTTGCTTACTCAGTGAGTATGGTGCAATTTCCGCAGGAGATTGCACAATTTAGAGGGAAATTCTTTGAAGTTAGCAAAATTTATTAACTGATTCATAGGCTTTGACACTAATGATCTTAGTCATGTCTCATAAAAAGTGCAAAAGCCATAAAATGTATTCATCACTTTTGGCAGTTCCCTGAATCAGTCTTTTGAGAAACAAGAATTTTACTCAGGGTATTTTTTACAGGGGGGGGGGGGGGTCCCCCCCCCCCGAAATTGCCCTTCCCCCCCCCCCCCGAAAATGCCTTCCCCCCCCGAAATCGCCCCCCCCCCGGGATTTTTGCTTCCCCAGCGGGATTTTTTGGAGGCCCAAATTTTTGCCAAATATAGGCCAATTTTCAAAAATTTTCCGGCTTCGCCGGAGATTTTTTCGTAAAAATAGCTATTTTTAGCTTAAATCCTGGCATTTTTGAGAACTTTTTGCGTTTCACCATGCAAAATACACCAAAAAATACCATTTTTTGGCTCATTTTTGAAAAAAAATCTTCCCCCCCCCCCCCTGAAAATTTCTTCCCCCCCCGGGGCCGGGGGGGGCCCCACCCGGGAAGCCCCCCCCCCGGAAATAAATCCCTAAAAAATACCCTGTTACTATGGTTTCGAATGCCAGCTAAGAAAAGTTTAGTGATATGACTAAGTTAATCTTGGAATGCCAACTAGGCTGCTTGTTAGGAGTTTAAGGTAGAACTAGTTACTTACGTATATACATTGTCACTTTTACGTAGTCTACGTACGTGTTTGTCTAATCGTAGCTAGTTTTTAAGCCCTAATTTCAGTGAAAATATTTAATGCTTGGAATAAAATTAGAAATGCATTTTAGCACCTGTGACATCATTCACCCCTTCAAAAGTCGAAACTCCTGATTCGAAATACACACTTAGCATAATATTTGTACATGACGCTAGCAAGTTAATTCAGTTAGCTGTGTAGCAAGAAATACATAATTTAAAAATCAAGCTATTCTAATTCTTCCCAAGAGATGATATTTTATTTAGTTAAGAATTCAAAATTTCCAGCGATTATTATAGAATGTCAAAAAGGAGCAGTTGTGCTTGTTTGCATTTCATATTTTATTTTATATATAAGTGTTCTTGCCTGCGTTTATTTGCCCGTTTACATGTTACAACTTTGATATTTAATTCACTGCAATATGTATAATTTGACTACTAGTTGGTAATTTACTTCCGTCTATATGGCGTTGTTTTGCACGCGCTTCTTATTCTTTGCGTATGTAAATAGAAACCAATAAAGTTTAACTCTTGGCACACTAGCAGCTTATTGTTTTTCCAAAACCTTGCAAAACTTCAATCAACATATACCTTTTGCAAGTGCGTGAATTTGCTGACTCAATACTGTAACTGGGCCCTGTGATGGCAACATGAGTTGTTAATTGATTTTCCTAATGTTGCAGCAAAACAAGTTTGTAAATTCTGCATTCCTTCAGAACCATTAAATGAAGCCTAAAGGCTGGCAGCACAAATGTACACTACGAATGCTTAGCAGTTTTGCAGCTTATTAACAGTTTTGTAGCTTAGCAGAGTTCAGTATAAATACGAGAATACTTATTCTATTTTCACAGATTTAGGATCTTTTACGTGTAACTTGGTGCAACAGTACAGCACAGTTATGAATAATTCATCAGAAGTTTTTTATTTTTAGAATTTGCAAGTTTGTAGCTATTTTTTGATACAGAGCACTCTACACGTTGTCAACTTTTTCAAAGCAAAGCAAATCTATTAGCTCTGCGGTGCATTTTCCAAAGTACACAATTTAGATGCACAGTAGAATTGATATCTTCAGCTTCTCAGAAAGCTGTATCCTGGGTATCTCAAAATATTTACTCATGATCTGCATCTGACGACCTCGCATCACCACATCGGCTGTGGCCACCAAGTTTCATAAGCTATAGGAAACTAAACATCAAACCTTCATGGGACAGTCAGTCGTCCCAGGTCAGAGAGGTCACTATACCCTCTTCGGTATAGGACAAATACAAGCATTGTCAAAAGGCAATAAAGCACAACAAAGCCTTATCAGAAGGCTATAAATAATATATACAGGTTATGCCCGACGGCAAAATTCAAAAAGTTCAGCGCGCGCACTTTCCGTAGTGAAGCCTTCAGCTTCGATCAATCCAAGCCATAAATAAGGTTCGTCAGTATACAAAGTGATCATATTTTACAAGAAATTCCTTTCGTTGTGCATCTTTGGGTAAAAGCTTACTTGCAAAATTCATAAATTCGATCCTTTTCATTTAGATTGCAAACTTCGAGATATAGCAACGAAATTAACTAGCAGCAGTTTTGAAGCTTCGCTATCTAATTTGTATTACGCAATCTAGCTTGCCTAGGCGCCTCCGTAAAGCCAGCAAAACTGTACTATTCTCATCATTTCTCACATCGTCTTGATTATTGTGTTTATTTTACTATTGTTTGCGAAAATTTTCTGCAGTTTTAGTTTGAAATTTGAAAAAATTCGAATAAATTTTGAGTTTGTAGTAGTCAACCCACAGGGTAGACTTTTGGCCCTGGTATACACCGGGAGTTACATGGCATGTGCACAGACATAAACGCAGTAATTTCAAAACACCAATAAATTAATTGTCATGGTGAACCGAACATTTTTTCATTGTTTTCATGACAGCTGGTTTATTCTGGTGAATTATTCTGGTTCCAACTTCTGAAGGCAGTGTTCCAAATTATGCTTGTAGACGAATAGGGTTGAGGAGCGCGGCAAAACCATTTTCAAAGTATCGTGGCCGGAATAAGTCAAATTGATAAGAATTGAAAACATTATTGGGTGATTGATTTCCAAACTTCCGATGGGCGCAGTCGTAGCAATCATAGATGAAATTTAAAATCCAGGCATCCAATTCATATCAGGGAAGTTGACGTAAAAATTGATTGAAACCACGCTCTGCTACCAAATGTAGCAGGTCGAGGTCCGGCGCAGTGTTTGTGGAAGCGTAAATTATCTAGCCCAGTAACCCAAAACTGGACCTGTTACTGCAGAGTCTAGATCGGTAGTTAACCAAAATTAAACGCAAAATACTTTAATGATAAATACATGGCATAGATAACATTCAGTCTTGTTCAGGCATATCAACAGCGATATATGACGCGACTAGTTATAACATACAGCACATTTATAGGTTGGTAGGCATATCGTAAGACAGAGTTGACTTAGGTTTAGGAACACTGACGACTGGCCGCTTAAAGCAGGAAAACTAGCGCTTAAATAGCTGTTTGCTTACTCAGTGAGTATGGTGCAATTTCCGCAGGAGATTGCACAATTTAGAGGGAAATTCTTTGAAGTTAGCAAAATTTATTAACTGATTCATAGCTTTGACACTAATGATCTTAGTCATGTCTCATAAAAAGTGCAAAAGCCATAAAATGTATTCATCACTTTTGGCAGTTCCCTGAATCAGTCTTTTGAGAAACAAGAATTTTAC